>JASSUY010010713.1:5362-37264 GCA_032466535.1 Forpus xanthops
CCCCCCCACCCCCCCCCCGGAGCAACCTGAGGCCATTACTTCTTGTCCTATCCCTTCTTACTTGGGAGAAGAGACCAACCCGCCACCTCACTACCACCCCCTTTCAGGTAGTTGTAGAGAGTGATAAGGTTCCTTCCTGAGCCTTCACTTCTCCGGACTAAACAACAAAGACTTGCTCTCCAGACCCTTTACCAGCTTTGTTGTCCTTTTCTGGACAACAGCTCTTCAATGTCTTTCTTGTAGTTGAGTCCTGTAGTTTGTCTCTTTGCAGGATGCTTTGGCAAACACTACTTTTTATAAATCTTGATAACATGCATTTCATATAATTGTTTTGAAAATGATTCATTTGGCCTTTACATTAAAAAAAAAAAAACAAAAAAAAAACAAAACCAAACCACACCAAAACTAAAACAATCTGCAAAGGCTGCATTTTAGCATTGCGTATTGCAATTTATTTTCTTATTTCTGTAGTATAAACTGTAGGGCTAAAGCAATAGGTATCCCTAGGTATTGCAGACAACCCTAGATATTCTTTTTATTTCAGCTAAAATCACTGCTTCTTCTTGCATAAGTTAAAATATATATATATTTTCTTCTTACACAGAAAATACAATAACTTCAACTTCCGTCACAGAACAATTTGGATCTCTGACAGCTCATGTAACCCATTTCTTTGCACTAGGTAAACACAAAAGTAAGGATTCCTGATAGCTGGCTCTAACTTGATTATTTCCACTGACATAATTTCCCAAACTCCTGTGATAATTTTCTTTATCCCTGTATTTAGTAAAGTTCATTTTTTCTTGCTTTTTGTTGTTTTGTTTTTGTTGCTGGCTTTTGTTGTTTTTTTTTTCCTTCAAAGGTTAAGAAGACTTTTTCCTTTCTTTATTGTCATTTAGTTAAGTAGAGTTTGTTATTTTTTTCATGGCAACATTTCAGCTCGGTTTCTTTCTTCTCTTATGATGTGTTATATTTCTTTAAACCGTATCTCAACAAAAAAGAGATGCTGAAAGACAGTAAGGATACTGTAAAACATAACAAAACAATAACTGAAATTAATTAGTGTTATCAATGATTTGGATTAGGCATGACTGTAGGAAAGAAAGCATAGTTTCATCTGATTCTTTTCCCTTAGCCAGACACTGTCATGCTTATTTGGGTTGAGGATTACTTTACTATTCATGTGATCTCATTGAAATTAGCAGGATTATCCCTTCAGCAAATATTTCTCATACTGAAAAAGTTGGCAGAGTCTAGCCCTGATTAATTTTCATAAATCATAACCCACAGTGGTCCAGTAGATTATATACCCCTAAACTGAAATATTTGTATTAGATAGGCATTTGCTTCCCAACTTGTGGATCACCTTCAAGCAGCTACCTACCATTATTAGCACCCTATATCAAAAAAGATCCACTTTCGCTCTCTAGCCTATGACTCTGATATGCGCAGATACTTTAATTGCTCTGCATTCCTGAGTAATCATTTTATGATGGGTTTATTGCCACCTCTCTCTTATCAGGGCATGGCACTGTTACAGACCCTAGTGATAAATTACCCTTTAGAGAGGGAGAAGACAGTGCCACTTTAACAAGTGCAATAAAGCACTTTTTATACCGGGAGAGTTCAGTGCATTTCCCATTCATCATATACCCTCAGTGATTTTACACAGATTTTACACTGTTGATTAGCTCATTAGTGGGGTTAATTGGATACATTAACTGGCAGAATTACAGCTTGACTATGAACCAGAAGCTGCAGCATTATAAATGACAGACAAACTACAGACATGCATGGCCAGCCTGAAGGAAGTTCTCTTTGATTAACTTTCATTAGGTTTTTATTCTTCCCTTTCTACTTCTATAATTGACTGTGTGAATATTTACTATAGCACAAAACGAATAAGGGGACAGATTACATGAAACTGCATATTCCATGGCCATGTGTCCTGATGTTGCAAATATTCAGAAGACAACAATGAGTAGTAAGAAGGTTGCGAGTAGTTAGGCCTTAAATTAAAGTGTATAAGCAGCCAAATTCTAGCTGCCATGATATATCCTGCTAGAAAATAGTGCCCACGATTATACATTCAGGGCCCAGCCCTGTTTCCCTCACATTGTCAGAACTCTACAGATGGATTAGTGTGACATATAAAAATGGAAACATTTGCTGTCTGTGGGAAGCAGAATGGAGCCACTGAGCTTAGCCTAAATTTTGCACTAGTTTCTGCAGTTGCTGAGATGATGTTGTTGGAAGTCCGAATTGTTACATCTCAGATGCGCAAAGGATTTCCCAATCATTTTGTGTACAGATAAGTTTTCTTTGAGGGTGCCATGGATTTGAATGATGCTGGCTAACAATTACAGAAGTTTAAAATATAGTGGTTTACGGTAAGCATATGAGCTGGTAGCTATATCAGTGCTTTTACACTGGTTTTCTCATAGCTAGTTCTGGCCATATGAACCAAGGTTTTTCCACTTGAGTTATTTCATTTTGCCTGCTAAGCAGCCAAACATCTTTTAGCTTGAATACCTCAGAAGGTTGAAAGGGAAGAAACTGTCTGCTTCATTGCCATCCTTCTTCCATCCCAACCAAAACCCATTACTTCCTTCTAACACTGTATGTCAGCAGGCTGCAGCTTGGTGGCAGAATATGGAGCCACTTTTGAGACCCTAGCTCCTATCCTGCTAGAAGCCCTCCCTGAATTTGCACACTTTTCTCAATTTTACAGGTAATGTCTCCAAATGCTGTTGTTAATCAAAATATTTATTTCTCAAGTTTTGGAGACCACTTTGTGCGTTTCCCATGGGTGACATTTTGTTTCATACACCTTATTTCTTAAACAGATACAGATTGAATAAGTATATTTCCATATGCCCAAGACAGTATTTCCATATGCAAATATAAGAGAAAGTAATGCTAAAATTGTTGAGCACACAGGTGAAAATGTGGAGGGAATCTCAGGCAAACTCATTTGACTACACAAGCAGGGATTACTTTCTAATAGCTCTCTGTGCCTTTTTAGACCAAAGCTCTTAGTGGGATTTTGTTGCAGGGTTTTGTTTCTTTTTCACATAAGCCTGCAATTGTAGGTCTAAGATTATTGGTTGTTCTACTAAGATGGAAGAAAGAACATTGTAGTTACCGAGTTTGAGCTAATTAGTATGCACAGTTCAGTTTGTGACCTTTGTTTTCACTTTGGCTTGCCCATCTGGAAGAGAATATGTTCCTTGGTCTTTTATATTGAATGGGTCTGATTTCTATCACTGTACATTATCTTTTCTCATTTCAGCAAGATAGGCTTTGGGAAGATAGCCATTTATTTTGCTTAGCTACTGTTTAGGGCCTCTTTCACTTGCCTTTTAATTTCTCTGTTAAATAATGCTAGCTTTGGATTGCTAACAGTCTGAGGTTTTTTTGTGTCTTTTCTGGATAGACAGCATTTACTCATGATGACATCACAGCACTCTGATACACTCCCTCTTAACTACCTTTAAACCATTACTTTCCAAATTATGTTTTTTTCTACAACAAAGTAACTGCAAGTAATTTGAAAACTGAGGATGAATTCTGTGGGTTATAAAAGCCATGCCTACATCAGCATGAGCAGAGGTAGTTTTGTTGTTGATTTTATTCCACAAGCTCCAATTTTTGGAGCTGAGTCATCATCTTATACTCAGAGACAACTACACTGTTTTCTAAAATACAGTCCTTAATAAAGACGATTCTAGATTTCCCAGGTAAACAATTTATTAATTCATCCCTGAAAGCACAGGAGGATAAAAGCAAATCAATGGCAAGATGGACAGTTTTCTTCCTAATAAGTGGTTTGTTATCTTAAAACCAAAGGAGCAGTTCTCAGAAACATCCAAGATGAGTATTTCTTCATACAGCTCTAAAAATACCCTCCCTGTTTTTCCTGTCAATAATTTGGTTTCTTTTGGTCTGTGGTTATCCCTTTGGGAACAAGATTATTGTCCTATAAACCAGCAAGCGGTTACTATTATCCCTTAATTACTAGTAATGGTGTGAAGCTGAAAAGTAATATTGTGTGGCTTGTAATATGAGTGTTATTATATGCTACACTTACTGACAAGGAGATTGATTCTAGGTCTGGTTTAGCACTGCCAGAACCAAACAGCTCAGACAGATTTCTACTGTCACACAGACATCACTACCCAGACTCTGATATTTTTGCTCAAATCAAGTAGCATTGCTTTGTAAATGGCCCCACTGACTAGAAAGGAAATGCCAACAGACTGAGGTACTCTACTCAGCATAAATAAACACACTCGATCCTGCTCTAGTGTTTGCAAAATAATGGTAGGCATCAAAGACAGAAGTAACATGGTGTGACTACAGAAACGGTCTTCTGGCTCCCTTCAGCCACCAGCAGAACATACCTTACTGTAAATGCATGAGAAGTGCCCTTCGAGTCAACATGATTGTTCATGCGCATAAAGCTAGATGCTTGTGCAAGCAGCTGGGTTGTTTGTATAGGCATTACGCATGCTGCTGTAGTTTCAGCTTTCCCTGGTACTTCTAGCACAAAAAAAAATCAAATTGTTGAGGCTACTGTGAGTAAGCTGATGAAGGTTGCTCCCAGTCACCATATGAACTAAGCACAACAAGGCGCTAGCACAGCACAGTAGATCTAAGATCTGCCCAGCTCCTGCAGCATTTTCATGCTCACAGCTGCTGTGTTTACTTAATAATCTGGAACTTCCTAAACAAAACAAAGGGAAAGCACAAACAGAAGAGCTGTTTGCCCTTGTTTCTGGTCAACTAAATGATCCTTTTCCCAAGACAGGTTTTCTTCCCTACTAATTAAGGTTCTTATGCTAGCAAAGTTCAATGTCACCACATAGACAAAAGGCTGGGCACCAAACCTAAAAGCTCTGTGGCTACAGCTACTTGGCCAGGTAGCTTATTTCCCCAGTTTGCTCCTTGATTCCCTGACCAGCCCTGCTAAATCTATGCTATTTTTTTACCCAGTTCTATTTTGAAATTAGCTGACTAATTAGCTAACTCTGAGGCAAATGCAGGTGCAATTCTGCACCTGGGGCAGTAACAGAAAAGCATCACTGGTGGAATACAGCACAATATTTGCACCACTTTAGACACTCTGACTTTAAAATGTGTTTGACAAAATTGTCTTAAGGTTACAACAGGTCCAGGGGAGACCTGAGAAAGATGCTCAGCGTGGACAACAATTAAATTTATATTAACAACATTATCATTGTATTATAGCACTACTAACATCACAGCGTGGCTTCATGCAAACTGCCTATTGAGGATAGTTCAAAATCATGCTGGAGATGGCTCTAACAACTTAATAGTCCAGATAATCGAGATCCAGCACTTGAGAATGCTACCTAGCCCTGCTTAATTCACTCCTATGGATAGAAAACAATAGTTGGATAGCTCTGAACCTCTGTCCCGAGCACAGGGACACTCACCAGGGCAGATACCTTTAGTAACCACCTGGCTTAATGTGATTGCTTTTGAAGAAACTTGCCTGACTCTCTGTTGTAACCACTGGCAGATGGTCTTTCACAGTCATTCTCAGGCCAAAAAGTCAATCAGCTAGCTAAGTGTACAATACTTTGCACTCAGGTTAAGAACCTTGAGAATAAAAAGCCTGGAATAAAAACGTAACTCCTAGGACTTGATAAAGAAAATATAATAAAAATCTGAAATTTTCACCTCAGACTGATTTACACTGTGAAAGTTCCAGCAAATAATTTTTAATTCCTTTTGCCAATGGACTTTGGAAAAGGAAATAATTTGATAATATTAAACCTTAATTCTTCTGTGGCTGTTGACGTGGGAGAACTAATTTGTGAGTGAACAGCATGAAAGGTATAAAACTGGCTAGAATCTGTTGCTAAAAGGAGGAAAAGACTTGCGGGGAAAGACTCCACACATAACTGGATAAATGATTATTTCAAATAAGACACTGGGAGTCAGCAGAGAATCTACAGATGAGAATGGTGGAAAAAAAAAGAACTGACTGACAAAAACAAGCTGTGTCTTTAGGGACAATATGCTGAAGGTTTTAGTGAGAATTACGAAAAGGCAAACTGAACTAGAGCAGTCTAGTAGATTAAAAGTGCCCCCAAAATGCCCTCCAGATACATGATGGAAGTTAAGGAGGAAAAGCGGGATCTTATGTACTAAGAAACAGGGTGAAAAATAAAGACAGTGCAGGTATGAATGGAAAAACCCAGATTTAAACATCTTACCTCAGTTTTCTAATATGACAGCAACATGAGCTACTGAAGACATTCAGGACAGCTCTGCCAGAACAGGATAATACTAATTTGCATAGATAACAAGAGAATAGTCATTATTTAAGAAAAGAAAGAAAATAACCATGTGTCTGTTGGCCACAGTTGGCTCATCAAAATTTGTAAAGCTTGAGAACAACTTATGAAGGACAAACTAAACAAAAAGGTTTCTTTACTAAAGGTAGTCCCATACTAGCCTGACACCTTTCTTTGACATGATGGATGATAGCCTAGGAAAAGTAAGCACAGTACAAGTTAGCATCAGTGTATGCAGTCAAGGCTGATGATAAAGTCATATTTAAAAAACATTTGATTCTTGAATGTCATCGTTTCTATATACTTATTTATTCTGTTCTGGAAGATCTAAATTACATTTGTGGGTAGAAAAATTGTAGATATAGATAATTAGTTCAATAGCAGATTCCTTGCAAGGTGTTCAGTCTTTTTTTTTGGTGTTGTTGCTGCTTCCTTACATATTTTGCTCTCTATGATTCATATTCCATAATGCAATTTGGGCCACTTTCCTTCCCTTTGAATTGATGTTTCTTTCCACTGCTGTTAGCTAACATGCTATTCAAATTCAAAACATTATTATATTTCTCCTCTCTCTTGCTCATTCCTTTTTGATTTTTTTTGAAGATCTAACCTTATTAGTGACCTGGCTGCAATTCCTCCTGTTTTTCTGTATGCTTACAGTATGACTTCAAGATTAAAAATGGGTAAAAAACAACCAAACAACCGCTCCCCACACCTCCCCTTTTAATGTATCAGGAAAATTTAGTTTCCAAACTTCCTGCCTTCCCCTTCTTACTTATACCTCATTAATGTGATGCAAACACACATATAAGCATACAAATACTCTATTGCTTTGTTTCTAGACCAAGACAAAGACAATTTGTAGCTACTCTTCCTTCTCCCAAATGCTCTTTCGGCTATTTTACAATTGACATTTTGACCATCATAAGGTATTTTCAAATTGTGCCACAGCCAGGTTTTAAAAACTATTTTAATAAATTAATATAGTGCAAGTAGCTGTAAATGTGAGCCAGGATTATAAATCAGACCACAAGGTATGTTTTTCCATTAAAAAAAAGAATGGTTTTTATATGCCTTGATGCTCACAAAAGTATAGATTCCTCTTCAGGACACTGATTTTAGAACACCAACCATATTACTATGGGAAGGGGTTTGTTTGTTTGATTTTATTATTTTTTAAATAGAGCTGTTGTACTTTATTATAAGGTTATGGAATGTATAAGTCAGCCTCAATTAGCCATCAGAGGACTCTTTAAAATCAAGGAGTAAGAAAATATACTCCCCATTAGCTTCAAATGTCAAAGTTAAGTAGCTCGGATGGATGGTGAAGACAAAACGCAGAAACTTGCAAACATCCATGCAGCTATTAGTTATATTCTGTGGAAGAGTTGTGTCTGCAGCAAGCGCATATTTGGAACCATGTATTGCAGAATTGCACAAAGAGTCCAGTCCCACTGAGCCCAGATGAGCAATACCACTCCAGACTTCTCAGCTTGCTGCTTTCTCTGACAGATGGAGGAATGGACAGTGCGGTACTGCCCAGCAAGCCCATGGTTTCCTCTCCCTGTGCTGGACTGTGATCTCAGCAGGAATGGCTGGAGGCCACTTACTTTGTCAAACAGCATGCCCTTGACCATAGCTTAGCTTTATTATTTCTGTTGTGAAATATGTCATGCCTATCCCCTTGTTGTTTGACGTGTTTGGATTTCAAACAAGCCTTCCATAAACTATGATTACAGAGCATAGAAAATAGCTAAGTACAAAGTGAACTAACATGACTGCAACTAAATTTAAATCTGGTATACGGATTCCTTAAAGTCTCTGGTGAAAACTGGAGAATCCCTGAATCGTGCAATGGTTGCCAAAGTCATCAGCTTCAAGACACAGAGTGGCAAGGCAGTGAGCCCCTATTTTGGAAATCTGGCAGCTGTTGCTTATAAGCCTGGAGGTCATCTTCCTTCCTCCCTTGCCAAGCCATGGAGGAGACTTCAGCTGGGACAGTACCCCAAAGGACAGATCCATCTCTTAAATGCACAGAAATATCACTGACAAAAACATTCTTCCCTGTTTCTGAGACCTTAGTGGGAAAGGAGAGGTGTGACCAGTCTGGCCAGCAGTGAAGGCCCAGACAGAAGAGCAATGAAAGGCTACTGAAAGAGGGTGGAGCTGCATGGCTGTTCTTCCTCATTGCAAGCTGGAGCTTGTTTTGCTGGAACATTTCCTGCTTGACCTAGTCAACAGAGCAGAGTTGGTCAGAGGTGACCATTTGATAAATATCAGTCTCTCCTGGAGGAGAGTGATATGCAGGGGAAGCCAAACAGGGCAGCATGTTCTCTCTGCATAATGACTTGCAGGTTCAGTTCTCTGAATATTACCAGAGAGATGTTGAAGGAAGAACCTCTACAACACTTGTATTTCAGGAGTTTTGAATAGCAAAGTTCTTACCCCAAAGCACTGTCATACCTCAATAATAAACATTTCCTTCTCTCCCTCAAGTCATTATCATAAGGTAATACCTCTTTGACAGAACTTATGCAAGACCCTGAAGTCCAGTCTGTGTGTCCCTAGCAGTCACTCTTCCCCTAGCTTTGCAAAATATATTCTGGGTAGCTTTTATCATTGTTTTTCCCTTGGAGTTCTAAATTGAGTAGCATGTTCCCCAATGGACTCCTAGGAGGACCAACAACAGGTACTCTATACTTCTGCTTAAGGATGGTATTCTCATTCTCTCATGTTTAAACAAGTGCACATACATAAAAATATACAGACAGAGGATGCCTGCCTGAACCGATAAATCTCTCTCACCATACATTAATACAGAGAATAGCAAGTTCTTAACAGGAATATATTAGATAGCATTTTTTCCTTCTCAAACATGTGATTCAGAAAACAGATTAAATTTCAGTTTCACAAAGATATTCAATCAGACACATTTCAAAATCAAGACTTTTACTGCAGCTAATACATTTCTAATACAGAAACTGAGTGCTAGTAAAGTACAGGTACACAACTTATCCTCTTTCAGAACTCTGAAGAGAACAAGAAAGAAACTGCCCTTCACAGGAACAAGATACCAGGCAGGGGAAGAGAGTTGTCTTCTGTAAGCTGCCGTTTACCGTTCAAAATTCTTATCTGCAACTCCACATCAAGTGCTCAGTGATGAGCTCTTACTCATCGCTATCCATGTTTTGCTAGATACTCACTTAGAGTGACAATTACCTGCTTGCACCCTCAATGTCAGGGGAACCCCTGATGGCAGATCCTGGCCCCAAGCCTTCTGTTATTAATATTTACATCATGATTTTTACATTGCTGATTGATAGACAAAGTTATTTCAATTATTCTGGGGCATACCTTCTCTACTTTGCATTTTGCACACAGGGCTTTACACTTAATCTAGGCAAAGTGTGTCTTTTTGTATTTAAAAAAGAGAGAAAAGCAATCCTCTTGAAGATCTCATGGTGCTTGCATATGACAGGGGAGATTTACAGACAAATTATATTTTAGTACATTCTCACTAGAACTGTAGCTGTTAAGAAATTCAGAAACACTGAGAATATAAATCCAGAAATTTCAAGCAGTATGTAGAATGATGCCAGATTTAGAAATAATCCAACAAAGTCATATTTTGGAGGTAAGATGTCTTTAGTCTAGCATCATCTTAAAGCTCATAGCTCACATTACTAAGTGCATATTTCATGGACGTTACACATAACATAGATTTCATTTTTCCTGCAATGGTGATAAATTGCAAAAGGAGATGTCACACCAAAACAAAAACACCAGCAGAGAAAATGTGTTGCAGAGTTTTACTGTTTCTGTAGAATTCCAAGCATCAGCTATAATGAAAAATAACAGGCACTGTGCTTGATATGGTACACCTGCTCATACTGTTTCAAATGTAAAAATCTGTGATATTCACTTTTTCATTAACCTGAATACAGTCTACTTGCCTCCTGAATCTGAATGTATAAAGCCTATGTTTCAGTTGGTATTAAAAATGCATCCAGTAAATTAAGTAAAAACTACATGGGAAGTTATATACAGTGGTAACACAGATTTGTTAGACACTCACTAGAGCACAATGTGACACAAGGAAATGTAGCTGTGCAACCTTAGGAATGACATAGTTGTTTGTCTTAGGTAGAAATATAGTGTCAAAGTAACCTGCCTCGCTCCTTCTCTCTTTTAATTAGATTTTTACTATTCTCGGGAAGTACAAATAATCTAGAAAAGTATCTTGATGTAGGATGTACTCTGGCCAGTTTTGTCATTTGTCCTCTCCTCTTCAGTCAGCTCTAAGTATGTTCCACAAGAAAAATAAATATGAAGGAAAACCTAATTGGTTCCTGCTATCTGACTAAAAGCCATAGCAATAAAACAATGCCTTGAATATATGGCTTGCTGAAAGAGGTGACCCAAGCATTCTGAATTTATAGCTACACATGTAGACTGACTTGTGGATAACAAAAACATATGTATAATTATTCTTCGCTTGACAGAAAAGGGTCTGAGGGATGGAAGATGAGAGAGAAAAGGAAAAATGCATGAGAAAGGGAGGAAAAGCACCTACTACTTAGCTGGTTGTTAACAATGAATAGTAAAATATTGACTATTAATGGTCTTTGGCCAGGGAAAGTACATTATAAGCTCCCTTCTAAAATTTGTATTTAGAATATGTGAATATAATTACATATTTAAAGTTAGAGCAAATTGTAGGAAGTATAATACCTCTTTTTACCAACTCATATAACTATGATTCTGGATACGCTAAGCACTTTAATTATCCATGATATGTGTTGCTTGAAAATCAAATGCAGAAGTGCAAAACAACATAACTTCTCCATAACACTTCATGCCTGTGTATAATTCTTCCCTGAAGCACCTGCCTTTTCTCATCAAAGAAGTCTAATGTCAGATATAAGCTGGTGCTGCTTTGCTGAAAACAGAGCAGTTGTGCTGATTTACAACAGCGAAATACATATACTCAAACAGCATCAGTTCAGTGTCACTTTTGTGACCAGGGAAAGGGAACACTTCTGCTGAGGAGGTGAGCTTATGTTAATGTTGCCCGAGGCAAAGCGAAGAGGTTCTTGGGTTTGAATGCCTAAAATATTTCAAAACAAAGCAAACTGCAGCACCACTAATTTTGCTGACAATATTTTTAATGAAAGAACTGAGTCTGGCTCTGAGATTGTTGTAAACACTCTAGGTAGAAACATGATTCATTGCTCATTAGTTTAAAGAGGTTTTCTTGGATGAAGCCTGTGAATGTGATATCCCACAACACAATGCCCACAATGAGCTCAGATGTATTTCTGTGACAAAAAGAAGATCTAAAAATTCAGCAGTGTATGAGATAGAATGGAGATTTAATATTGCTGGAGAGACTGTCTGAATGAACTTCTTATTATAGTAGGAGATTGAATCTTTCCATTACAATAAAGTACAGATTGCTGTATCTTGATGACCTTAGTTTATTATGGGATTCTTTCATGGGAGGAGGGAGTAACAATGTTATCTGTCTTTTTTAGGATTTTGGTATGAGTAGCCTGTAGCTTTTTCAGAGCTTCCACAGTCGAAGATGCAACAACAGTGACTTCCCCTGTGCCCCCACATCCACCACCTACCTTTTTCAGTTTCACATCCAACATACGGGATTGCAACACAGCTAAGGTGGACACTTCTGCATCAGAAGCCTTACATTAAAATTACTTTGGTTTACGGTTTTAAAACTTACTCTCTAAAAATGCCCTGTATTACACAAGAAGCCTTTTGCAATTCAAGTCTATGGCTTCCTGAAGCCATATTCTTCGATTCTAAAAATAAAAAAGTCCATAGGGTATTTCATGCTGCCAGCCACACACTTGAAGTTGGGATGGATTCTCTTCTATCATGATCAGGAACATAAGTCTTAACTATGTCACTGGCTGTTGAATTGTTGCAGTGGTGAAGTGTCCTGCCTGCTTAACTTTCAAAATAGATAATGGTGCAATTAAAATGGAAGCTAGCAATCTCTGTATCTAGTAATGCCATTCTTAAATTCTGTCTTTACCTAAAACCCTTTTAGATGATTTCCCCCATGGTTGTGCATTCACATAGACACACACGAGCACACAGTGAGCTGCAACAGATCTGGGTATATTCATACATGACATGGCAACAGGATATAAACAACTAATGCTGAAGGCCCAGCAGCAAGCGTTATTTCTTGAGAGTAGAAAGAGGTGGAAGGGCATGTTTTCTGTATTGATGCCTACAGCTACACCAGTCATTCCTCCTTCATAGGATGTGGGATCTCAAGTGTGATAGGACTTGTTACCCTACAGCTAAAGTAGCAGTAAGTTCTGCCACTGAATCAGGGTCTCTTAAGCAACAGGAGTTACTGCTGCCTGCAGGCTGTAGTAGAGGTCACAGCCTTGACCTGCCAGTGGTATGCTAAGTGTTAAGGTCCTTCTCCTTTCTGGTATTGTACCTTCTGGGCTCAGCATGCCTAGCTGAAGAGTACATGGGGTTTACAACCTGGTCTTTTAGATGAGACTACTGAGTTGATTATTCCTTCATATGGCAGTCATCACTATCTTACATGTCAAATATGTATCTATGCTATGCACATTGCTTTCAAATACTGACGTCATAAAGAAAATAGAACAGTACCTGTTGTCCTATTACATAAGAGGGAAATCGGGACTCAAGTGAAATACTCCAGCACAATTCCTATCATGCCTCTAGCTCACAATGAGTTCAACGGCACTACCTTTGATTTACAAAGACCCAACTGTTATTGCCTCTATTATACTCTCAGATTATTTTAATGGGGACATACTATGGGAAAGCCACATCTCTTGCAATTTCATCATATTTACAGAATCTGTTAAAACAACCATCATTTCACTGTGCGAGTTTCTTCAGTAAGTGCAATGTCAACTATCCTATTTCTATCACTAAAAAAATAAATTATTACAAAATATTTGTAGAGCAATTGCTCTCCATGTCAACTGGATTTTTTTCTGAGGTGTGACTAAAGTATTAGGCTTATTATTGAAAAAATCCTGCTTCACTAATATTTAATCATATACCTGTTATGCAACAGACACTGATTTATATAGTGTTCTGTTATGGATCCCAAGCTGTTCAAAATATAGGATGGCTTTCATTTAGAAATGTAATCTAGATATAGATATCTCATTAAGTAGAATTCACATTAACTCATTATGATGACATGTCAGTAGACATTATCCTCCCATTTAGTTCTAATGGCTATTACCAATATAATCAGTATATTATCATTACAAAACACAGAATTCAGCAGCAGATTTGAACCCCCTGTTCTCTCTTTCTTTAAAGATAAGAGGACATATGATGCACCCAGTGATGATGCTGTGAGTCCAAGAATACATGTCAGAATGTTAACATTAACAATATCATAAAAACTGCATACAATAAATTAATTCTGAACCTTCTGGGAAAAAAAGCTCTTTCTGTGTATGCAGATTATGACACCATGGAGTTTTTAACACCTTGCACTGAAAAAATAAAGCACAGAAAAGCATTAGTCCCACGGAGACTTGCCTTTATTGCTTTGATCCCAACAGTAAGAAATTAGAGCTATATATTCAGTATAAACAATGGTGCCCTCAAGCAGAAAGCAGCCTTTTCACTCTGTTGCTTTGATTTTGACCGAAGTTTTCAGTGTAATTAACTATTTCAATGTTTAAGCTTCCATTTTTACATGTAGATAATAAAAATCATCATTATAAACAGGAGAAGATTTGCAATTAATAACTTTTTCCTTATACCACATATAGGCAAGAATAACTTTGCACTGCACTCCATAGTTTGAAAAAAAACATACTATAAGAATGTAATGTCTGCTTAGATTAAAAGAATTAAAACCGAAGTAATAAATGTGTTCAATACATGTGAAAAGTAGTTCTAATCTTGATTTCAGAAATATGCAACACTTAGTTCTTGTTATCTACAGAAGGTAAAAATGTGGCAGAAGATCATAATAATGTAACATTGGGAACATCAAATGTCTCTTTGTCCAGTAGGCTAATTAATCTATTTTATACTTGCATACATGTATGAGTTAGAGTATACAAAACAGGTATTTAACAAATTCATTCAATTTTCTCTGCCAAACAGCCTGTTCCAACTTTCTTTTTCTACCAAATTGTGTATCTGTTTTAAAGACAGGCTCATTCCTGTCTTTCAGAGGTCACCTTAAAAGCCTCATGCATGTTATTTGGTTTTCCAGCTTTCATACATGCTCTTCTGTCCATAAATCTTTTGTTATGTGCTGTTTGTTTTTTTGACATCATTTCAGTCTACACTTACTAAGGATCAGAAGTCTCAGACTTGAGCATTTTTATATGTTTGTAGTAGAACTTTTCTGATGCTATTTTGTTGTAGAAAATAACAAGACCTGGAGTATTTTGAAACATCAGGAGAAAAAACCCACTACTACAAATCTTTACAATATGAACACAGACTTGCAGTCCTGCTTTTCAGAGTCCTTAGGCTTTTCATTATGTCATAAAGCAATAATATAAAACCAGTGGTGTGAGCTCACCACAGAAATTACAAGATTAAAACCGTTTTCATGTTTTCATATAAGCTGGCTATGATTACACAGGCAAACTCAAGAGATTTACAAACAAGCTGTGAAGAAGTGCTCAGTTTTGCAGAATAGAGGCTCTTCTGTGTGGGTGACTGTGGTAAATACACATGGGACTCCTTTATGTGGGTGGGATGTAAATGAATCTTGAAACCACACTTCATCCTGCTTCTTTTTCTTGTCTGTGTATTACATAAGGAGGAAACGGACAGAGAAAGAATCATTCCAAATGGAATCATCCCAAATGAAATCTTCTTAATCAACTTTGCAGAAAGTAGGGTATTTGCCTACTTCTGTAGAAGGATTCTTTTGGCTTATGGGTTCCCATTGCCCTTTGGTTGACAGACTAGTTAACTCATATGCACACTATTTAAGAGAAGACCAACTCCGTGTTTTGCTTTTAGTGCTGGAGATTTGAGTCTTCAGTGTTAATGGATATATTCCCTTACAATTGAGGAAAAACTGAATCCATGGGATCACTCTTCGGTTGGCATGATGTAGGTCCCACATATCTGTTTTGTACATAGTATGAACAGTTGTGATTACATAGTGTATCTGTTTGGTGATTTCTGGCATGTAGGAGCAGACATCTCTAATTCAGAAAGAATTTTGACTTGTATAAAAACAATCCACGTATGTTATCACATGCTGTGAAAGTAAGTAACTCACTCTGGTGGCACACAAAGCTTTTTTTTTTCCCATATAACTATATGGAGGATATGCAGCACATCAGACCTCATCACAGTAACATCTCATAGTTTTCAGAAAGGCTCTCTTTTTATCTGAGTTTGCATATGTCTTACAGTGGTGGTTACTGCCATTTACAGATAAGGAAACAGAATGATGGGGAAGTGAATTAACTTTCTGAAGTTACAGTGGGCCAGGAGCAGACTTGCGAAAGAAGGCTCTATCTCCTTAACAAATTTAAGCAAAATACAGATGAAATTATTTGAATGAAAGAAATTCTTCCAGAATGAGAAAGACAAAAGGCTAATCTGACCTAATTAAATGCTCTCCTCTAGTGTTCAATGGCCTATTTCCACCTCTATGTGAAAGAACAGGGTTACTCTGATCTGCTGAGTTCTTAGCTGCACATATTTGCTTTTTGGCAAGGATCTTCTGCGATGGGGGAAAGCAAAGCTCACTACAGTTGGCAAGGGACTAAAGTCAGGACATACTGTTCCACCTTCCAGATTAAAAAAAAATGGTATCAAAGTGAAATGAGTCACCAGGATAACACAGAATGTACAAATTTAAGTGGCGCTCACAGAATGGAAAAAGCAATACCCGGGGTATTCATCATAGTTGAGTCAAATCTAAAGTGCAACAAAATTATGAGTTCTGGATGGCAGATGCCAAATCTCTGTGAGTGAATGTATCCCTGAGGACAGTGAAAGGAGTGAATAGGCCACAGAAAAGAAGATACATAAATGCATTCTCCTGAGTGCTGGGAGTTGAGACTTTGCTGCAGGTAGGCCATGCACATATATATCTAGCTTGAGCTACACTTGCGGTATGGTCACACTGATGAGCATAAGCAGGCTATTTCTGTCGACAAAAGCAGGTGAGAAGAGAGGGAAAGAAAGTAGGTAGAAACTTAGCTACCTCTCACTGCACAAAACAAAGTCACAAAGGGCTCAGTTTAGGCTTACTCATATAGGTATCAAAGTGCCACTTCGACATAGTGCCACTTGCATTGCTTTAAGATGTTTCACCCAGATTCTAGCTGCAGATTCAGAAGACAAAGGTCTCTTGCAGATCCTATTTATTTATCTGTCAGCTCAATATGGATGTTACTGATACACTAGGGAAACTCAAAAAGCATTCAATGCCTTATATGGAGAAGTGAATTCAGCCCTAAAAATGTCAAATATAAAGTAGCTCAGCAGCACAGCTACTATCAGAATAAACAGAAGAAAGGGAGGAATGGATCTCTGATCCATAATATCAATCCTAATATGACCTTCAGACAGAGAAGCAAAGGCTACCGCATCAGCTTCATCCAGACATAACTAAGCACTACTAGTCTTTAAAATTTCAAACTGGAGGTCCTTCCAGTAAATTGTGAGAGATGCTCACCCCATGTGTACTTCTTTCTTTAATCACAGTTACTATGAAATATATTTTATCCTAACTGGAACAAAAATATGAGATAATCTCATTCCTACTGTGTGATAAACACTAACAACTGCTACCTTTTCAATGGTGAGTACTTCAGCTCTGAGAGACCTGGACGGATTTTCTGTATATACTTGAATATATCTGCTCTCACTGAATGAATACAGACATGCTCTTACTCTCTATGAATATATATTTAACATCTACATTTACTACAGTACATGATATAACATTCAGTTTGACCTCTAAAGCTAATATTTACCCATCAAAATAAAGATATGTCATAAATGGAAAATATCTAAACCTCAGTTGTCTTTTGGCTTCACTGTAGCGCCTTGATGCTGTCAAATATATTTTAGAAATGCATAACACATCATTCCAAAAGGTTCCTGTTTCCCTGAATGGATACATCTGTGGCTAACATTATCCATTTATGTATTCTGAACTGATTATTGTATCTTGCACCTCTCTGCAAACTCAGGCAGATCATCTCAGTATTAGTCACAGTCTTTTATTCCACACATGAACATGAACTACTTCTGTAAAAAAATCAGCTAATATTGTATGAACATAGGTTAGAACTCTTCCCTAGGACTCCAGTTCCTCTGCCTTCACCTTGCTCTGGAAAAATGGGAATTAAGAGTGTAAGGGAGCAATATACTTGATCCTCTGGTGGGAAGAACCCAAAGTCTTAATGGGCATTTGCAGTCCACGGATCGTGGACACTGTATGTGGTTTGTAAGAGTGAATCAACTCTCAGAAATGGGTTGCAAAAAGGAAGATTGAAATTCTTCACCTTCACTTAATTCTTCAACTCAATAGGGATGAATCCAAAAGAAAGACTATGGAGGCAAATGCCAAGTACTACATGTGCTTTGAGGATTTCTCTCTCACCTGAAAGTTTTTGTATAAAGGATAACTTTCACTTCAGACAGCTGCTCTCTGACGCTAGGTTTTTTGGGTATCTCAAATAAGAAATTTTGGAAGATATTTACAGTATTCTTTCTCTCAAAGTATCTATTTCTAGGAAATCTTAAAATGAAAAAAGTCTAACGATGCAGAATCGGGCAGCTTGAATGACGATGCTTTTTCATAATATTTCAGTTTTCTTGCTCATGGTCACCACCAAAAAAAAAAGTGACAACTGATATCAGATTCTTGTGTTTAATTTTCTCCACTTTTCTCACTCTTCAAAATATTGCTTTAATCTATGAGATTTTCTCAATTATTCTCTGAATAATATTTCAGTACAGCTCATGACCAGTAGCATCAAGGAAACCATTAATTTTTCTGGTCTGCTAAATTTTAGCTGCCTGTATCAGGAATTTAATGGACAACATCTCTAATAATAAACCCTTTGTTTTGCAAATGCATATGGATTTACCTAGTCATAAGCATGTAAATAATAACATAAATATCTATAGGAAAAGTCACATGTATAATATCAAATGTATATCTGCAGCTACAGAGAATGAAACTAACGCTCAACTCCAGTGAAGTGTGCTGGGGCCAGGAAACAGTTATTAATGTATAAAAAATATCCTAATGAATAAATGTATGAGTTTTCTGTTCCCTGTAGTACATTTTTAAGTAGATCAAGTTATTTTATTGTCATACAGCTCTGAAACTGTTATTTTAGTATCTTTAAGCAAACCTTCCCACGCTACGTGGTTTGTTATATCTATAATCATCAGCACAACACATCTGTCTGATGTTTGTAATGGACTTTGAATGCTGAATTTTTTTACTGGCAAAATATTCCCACTGAATGGTATTTTTTGACATGTCTTCAGACAATACTTGTTCTATAAAATTAACTAAAGTCAAGTGCATAAGTGGTGCAGTACCCTTAAAACCTTGGAGGGCTAAGAGTTCATGTTGTAGCATAAAAGGGAAAAGAGGAAAGCTGTTCCACTTCTACGTTTTTCTTGTTTATAATTACATAGAAACTGAAGGTTAAGCAGGGTATCCTTCATAAAGCAGAAAACAGTCTTGTGTCACTACAGAGTTTTAATAGGCAACTCATGTCTATTAATAGGGGCGCATCTGTTCCAAAGGCTTGCATTATGCAGGTGTCTGTTCCTCTTGTGCTTTTTGATTATACAGTAGATAATTAGTTAGACATGATTTTTTGCAACCCCATTTGGACCATTTCATTATGAAACATTTTAGTTTCTAATTACGAAATATTAAACAAAACCTTAACTTTGCATATGTATCACTCAAATATATACCCTATAGAAGGATTCTGAGAGACTGAATGTTCTTTTGCTTAAAAAGATTAACACCAAGGTAATGCCATTGATGAAAGAGAAACTATTTTTCTTTACAACCACAGCCTTGCCTATTCTTCTTCCTAATAACTACAGGGACCTAAAATAATATTTAGTTACTAAATGCATGTTTTAAATACAGCTTTTTGCTGTGACAGGCTCATGAAGCACATATATAAGTACCTCCTCTATTCTGACAATTCGTGCATCTATTTTGTTATCCCAAAATTTTCTTAATCTAAACTAAAATCATAGTCAGTCTCTGATGTCTCTTGCAGTGGTGCAGCTGTTAGTTTAGGCTCAGTATGGCTAAACCAGAAATACTGTTCTGCCTTTCCAGATTTACATTTATGCCCTTCATCAGAGTGAGAAACGATGTGATGCCTGTTACCATCACACTTGTCTGGATGTCACTTTTTGTTTGGACCTTTTCCTAAAGCCAAAAGTACAGAGTTTGCATATTTGAGCAATACTGCTTAGATTGTGCCTTCCTTACACATACATACATACAAACAGATGATTTTCTGGAAACATCTGGGTTTGCATCCTTGCTACTTCAGTGTTGCTCTCTTCATCAGAAACACAGTTCTTCCTGTCCAGCATCTATACTGTGTCTTACCTTAAACTATCCCACTACCCCTTACTCTTCACACTCAGATAACCTTCAAGACCTTTCCTTGCCTATTAATTCATGCTAACTTCAGTGGTCCACTTACTCAAGCTGGCACCTTTGTTCATTCTTGGTGGTACCTCTACAATTTGAGAATCCTCCTATGGATTAATTTACTCACTGAAATCCCTAAGTAATACTCTTAAACTTGATAAAATTCCTTACAGTAATCCAGAAAGATTATTTACTATGCAAACAGGATATTCACCTTGGTGAGGAACAAACTGCTAGTCTGGTCTCTGCTGAGGCCAAGGCCATTTCATACCTCTTTTTGTCTAACAGAAAAAGCTTAAACTGTTGAGGCAGAGTCCACTATTTGCATTTTATCCTTTGGCCATACTGAAACATGCAGTGATTGGGGATGCTGGGATTTGTTCTGGGTACACATGGCAGATAAAGCTAGGCTTCTCAAAAGTCTGATATTTGGTGCAGTTTCACCTCACATATGCATGCAGCAAAGGGGCATCTAAGAGCTTAAGATGAATCTACATATGTGTGGAAAACTTCATTTAGGCCTCCAAAGGTTCTGCCAGTTGCTAGTGCAGAGGCATCCATGTATCTTTTTATTTTTTATATAGAAGTATACACTCTGCCTTGACTAGGTATTTTTTTAATATTGTTGATACTCCATTTTCAAAAGAGGTATATACACTTTTGAAGAAAATAGTTACTATATATTATTATCACAAACTTGGGCCAAGACAGTCTCCTTCAACATTTAAACCTACGCAAGATGGCCCACAGTTCTTAAAGAGAAACAGTGTCATTCTTGAAGATACTCTGACTCTTTCTTTTCCACTACATTAGGAATTATCTGCTTATTTTGCATGGCCTTTTTCTGCATGATTCCATCATACCTCTCATAAACTCCTGGTGCTAATTTCAGTTACGCATGTACTTAAATGAATACTATTTTTCCCCTGGCTGCAATTCAAACTTGGGAGGCCTCTATGGATACAATTCTCACAAATGCATATACTACCGCAGGACTTTATTTAGAATAATTTTGAATCAAGGCATTTCCCAGAATGGCTTTTATTCAGGCCACAAGGTCACAACTGGCAATGTCAATTAATCTTTCAGGGATAATCAGATTCAAATTTAAAATTAATTTCCTCCCTAATATCCTTCATGGATTCAGGAAGATAAAATCTTATTTCTACAATTCATTTCAAAGTGCAAGCAAAATGGTGGAAAAAAAAAATCACAGAAGCTGTAAGAGTAACTAGGAATATTTTTGTTTCCGAAAGGCACACTGGAGAACATTGAACCATTTGATTAATAGCTCTAAGGCAGAATATGATGGGGATAGTGTCTGGAATAATTAAGCAAATACAGGCAGTAAAATTACAAGAATAAATGCATAAACCGCAGAAATCAACTGGCAGGCAAAGCTGTATTTCATGAAACTTTTTCCCTTCTACTCTCAGTTCCTTACTGTTCTTCTCTGCAAAGTCCCAGGTCTCTTTATCAAACTTTCTGCAATAATTCATTATTGTCATACCGACAGAGTAAATTCCACCACGTGCCAGTCATGCCTGTAAGTTCAATTAAAATGACAAGACTGACATGCATGGGTAACTTTTGTGCAAAAGGGAAAAGAAAGGAGGTTCTTCAATGAAATTAAATTCTGATACCACTGCCTTGGCAAGGTGTTTCCGAAGCACAGACAAAATACTGCGTTCCTGAGTTTCCATCCTTGGAGACAGTCAACCAGTAAGTGCTACAGCTCAGTTTGATTAACTTTGTATGTTTTTCTTGACCTCATTAGCAGAGTCAGCTGATGGATTTCTAGATCAATTTGCATGCAAATGTAAAAGAAAAGGAGCTGTTTTATAGTGCTAAGCTAGCCATCTTTCTAGACTCTTCCTTACCGCATTTCATCTTTCCATAGGTAAAACTGAGCAATGAATGGGCAGGGGAAGTAATGCACCCTCCTTCAACTGTTCATTTGTGAAGGTCCTAGACAAGAATACTACACAAGTCTCACACCAGCTTTTCAAGCCAGATTTATCCAGGACTTTTCACAAATTGTCCCTTTGGCAGTGTGCATGCCATTCCTGTTTTCAGAAACTTGAGGTACAAACAAAAGAAAAATAAAATAATACAGTTAGGGTAATGAATAAGGATTTTTTTAGGATATTTCTCAATTATGTAAAACAAACAGTTTACAGATATCAACACATACGTGCTTCTTTACCCTGTATGGCCTTGGTATCACTAAAATGCAAGGTCTAAACCACCTGTTTTGTTAATTCACTGTCCAATTTCAACCAAATCTCATACTGAAGAAGCCAATGTTTGGAAAATTAATAAAGACTTAAAAAATTCAGGACCTGTTCTATTTTATAATACTAACAATTGCAAAATGTCCCTTTTTGGGAGTATGCTCTTTTCAGTGTTACTTCCTAAGAGTATATAATGAAAGGAAGGCACACAGAAGCCTGTGAGATCATTGTCATGGTTTAACCCCAGCCAGCAACTAGGCCCCATGCAACTACTCACTCATTTGCCTCAGTGGATGGGGGAAAAATCAGAAGGATAAAAGTGAAAAAACTTGTGGGTTGAGTTATGGACAGAGCAGAACAAGAGTTTCTTCCATCACTTCACACGTGCAGGTGCTCAGCCATCTTCAGGAAAGCAGGGCTGCATTGCATGTAATGAGAAACACCATCACTCCAAATGTCCCTCCATTCCTCTTCCCCCCACTCCAAGTTCTGTATGCTGAGCACGACACTCAGTATGGACTATCCTGACTATCTCTTTGGTCAGCAGGGATCAGCTGTCCCAACTGTATCCTCTCCCAACTTGCTGATGGGGTGGTATGAGAAGCAGAAAAGGCCTCGACTCTGTGTAAACACTGCTCACCAATAATGAAATCATCCCTGCATTAACAACACTATTCCCAGCACAAATCTAAAACATGACCCCTACCAGCTGTGAAGAAAATGAACTCTACCTCAGCCAAAACCGGAATTATTCAGGAGTTTATTTTTGACCAAAAGTTCCCATAATTCTGTGACTCATATGGTTTTTTTAAACACAGGACATTAGGACTTATTTGTAATTCAATTTCACTTTATATTGACCTCATTTTAACACAGAGATAATAGAGGCAGACAAGTTAAATATATGAAGACAGGTAAAGTTGACGGAAAAAAGTAGGTCTCTAATGTAATATTGATTTGTTTCTAGAAAGTGGGAGCTTACATATTAGCTACGCTAGCAAAGCTTTTACCCACTGGACAAGTGACAAATATCCAGCAACTTAAAGTGGGCAATGCAGTATCTACATAACACTGGTGTTCACAAACACATGACAACAGGAGAGCACAACAACACAATACTATCCACTTGACTTTTTAAGTAAAACATAAATTAGAATAATATAATCATAGAATAGTTAAGGTTGGAAAGGACCTTAAGATCTAGTTCCAACCCCCCTGCCATGCCCAGGGACACCTCACACTAGACCAGGCTGCACAAAGCCCTGTCTAACCTGACCCTGAACACTACCAAGGATGGAACACTCATCACTTCTTTGGGCAACCTGCTCCAGTGCCTCAACATCCTCACAATAAAGAACTTCTTCCTTGTTATCTAACCTCATCTTCCCCTGTTTAAATTTTAACCTGTTACCCCATATCTTATCATTAAAGTCCCTCACAAAGAGTCATTCCCCAGCATCCTTATACACCCCCTTCAGATACCGGAAGCCTGCTATGAGGTCTCCACGCAACCTTCTTTTCTCCAGGCTGAACAGCGCCAACTTTCTTATCCTGTCTTCATAAGGAAGGTGCTCCAGTCCCCTGATCATCCTCATGGACCTCCTCTGGACTTGTTCCAAAAGTTCCATGTCCTTTTTATGTTGAGAATACCAGAACTGAACACAGTACTCCTAGTGAGGTCCCACAAGAGCAGAGTAGAGGGGTAGGATCACCTCCTTTGACCTGCTGATCATCTTCCTTTTGATGCAGTCCAGGATATGGTTGGCTTTCTGGGCTTTGAGCGCACACTGCCAGCTTAAGTTTCTCATCAACCAACACCCCCAAGTCCTTCTCAGGGCTGCTCTGAATCTCTTCTCTGTCCAACCTGTAAGTGTGCCTGGGATTGCTCCAATTCAGGTGTAGGACCTTGCACTTGGCACGGTTAATTGTCATAGATATTATTTATATATAAATGCAGTTGTAGAAATCAAGCCAGTTTAGAAGAAAAGGGACCATTAGTTTATTGATCAGCAGATTAGTGCATATTATAAATTAGAATATAGACACAGAGCTGTTTTGACTAGGTAAAACACAGATGTCAGTAAGGTACTGCTGAAAGACTTATCAAAGGTAGGCAGCTAGGCAGTACACGGAAAAATTCACTGGTGAGAAAATAAAGAGTAGCAGAAAATAGGTGAGAAAATGCTGGCAACCTAGCCCCATTAACACAGACTGAATGATCTGTAAATGTGTTAGTAACCACAGCCATGGCAGTGTTCCTCTACCTTGAATACTATATGTTCAGTAACACTCTCTCTTTAAACAGGTGCAATATGCATAGATAAGTAAGAGAAGCACACTGAACAGAGTTATAGATTTTATACATGGAATGACTGAAACACCCTTCTGAAACATTTGACAATGACCTCATCATTAGATGATGTTAACTTCTGTCAATAATAAACACAGCAAGAAAAAGGCACAAGAAAAACACCTCTCAGCAGTTTCATTTTGAACCCTCCCCAACCTACAAAGTGAATAGTAAGACAAATTAACAAAATATTAACTGCTTTTCTAAAATTTCAGTAACACTGGGGGGGAGAGGGAGGATAATTTTGATTTCTTACTGTATTTTAATTAGTCCTAATTAAATGCTCTACTTCCGCCTTAGAAGAGGGTGGAATGCCATCCAATTATTAGTGCAATATTCTAGAAACAATAGCAAATATTTTAATTTCTCAATGGAAAAAGAACTTGCAGAATTACTTTTGTCAGATGTACCAAGGCCAAAAAAGTCATCTGGTAACTTAAGATGAATACAAACATTCAAGCAAGAGACCATCGAGTGACGTTACTGGAAAAAGCTTAATGGAGTAAGATCATTAGCCTGGCATCTTTGAGTCAACATCACAAGAGAAAGAGGAGGTTTGTCATCCCCAGAGCTGAGTCTTGTCAGCATTGATGTGGATTTATGAGCCAATAAGATAATCCTTCATGATTATCTGTCCTGTTGTTCACCATTACTGCATCTTCAAGGAGGCTGTTTCATTGTGTGCTCTCCATGTCATGCTTAGCTGAGGTATAATTGACTTGAAGACCACCTATACTTGCAACTTATTTATATACAAATTAATGGATGCTGGTAAAGTTGTACATCCATTAAGCAGAGCATTAGCTTTCATGGCATTCATTTATCTATCAAAGATACTTTATTTATCATAGTTTTTCTGAAAGCTTGTTTACTAAGAGACCATGCTGCTAGGATATTGCTGCTATCAATGGATTTTATGCCTTATACATAAAATTTGAAAAATGGGATCTTGCATCATTTGCCTCTTAGTACACAATGGTCAGAAACTAATGAACTCTCTAACCTCCTTTCATTAAAAGAACATAGTTAAAAAGACTGTGTTTGTTACCTCTAAAAATACCCACAAAACTAAGAAAAAAATAAAGAAAAACCTTCCCAACTCTAAAAACCGTAAATCAACAAAGCTTTGATTACCTAATTAATAACAGTGATCTTGAAACTTAGAATAACTTTGATCACATGAAAATATTATGTATTCATTGATCCCAAAAGAGGAAAAAGTGTGAACAATTTTACAATTTGATTGTCAGAAGCAACTGATGAATAAATTTTCCAGCCTTGCTCCAGGTGCTTATTTTGTGTTCAGATTCACGCCCAGAGCCAGCTTTCAAATTGGGTAGAGATAGAAAGTTTCGAATTGGAGGCCATCACACTTATTATTCTAAGCAATACATTACTCAGTGGCTCATTATCATTCTCTTCATTGGGAATTCACTAACTCAGAAAATCCTCCTTCCTCAGGTTTCACAGAAAAGATTCATACAACAATCTCAGTGTGGAGAATCCTGCTAGGGTTAAGACACCAGGTATAGCACTTCACAGTCTGTCATTTACCAGTGCTTATGCAGGATGTTTGCTACCTCAGGGTTAAGTAACGCTGTAATCCTACTAATGGCTATACAACTTCAGAAATTTGAGTTGTCATCTGGGCTGAAGTCCCTAGGCCAGATCCTTTGAGGTAGTTAAGCATGACAAAATCAGTGAGATTCTCCACTACAGTATTTTATTTGCACCTAGATTTTTACCAAATTTCAATGCACTGGTCTGAAATAGTCTACATGATTTGCTCACTGCAGGGTGCTTATTTAGCTTTTGCTGTGTCAGCAGTTTTCAGAAATGGAAGCAAATGTATTGCCAATGTTTAAAAAAATCCTTGTGCCTTTTTGCACTGAAAAATCCTAACAAGTAAGCAACTTGGTGACATGACCTCGAAGTATATGCTCACAAGCTTAGTTGTGGCATTCCCTGATTGTGGAGAACTTGGCTTTTGGATTCAAAGACTTTTGTATTCCATCTTTTGCAAGTAAAGTTTTCCCAAAACAGTGTTATGATTTCTCCATTGAACAAAGTATTACGACTTCTACTTAGTCATACTGATCTCAATTCCTATTTCCTTTAGCTGACCAGGAAAAGACAGGAGATAGGATACATTTTACCTTTAAATCCTTTTCTATTCATGTATAACACTTGAGAATAATGTCATTGAAATTTTATATTTAAGAAATGTCAACTGGTGTTTCCACTTTTGTTTGACTGCTCTTACCTTCACACATTCTTCTGCAGTATGCAGATACACACTATGCAAAGATATGTAGGACTGAAGGGTTACATTGTAAAGCATTTAATCCTAAATATTTGAATATGAAAAAAATTGTTCATACACTCATTATTTAGCTGATTCATTTATCTTGATAATTGTTTCTAAATTAAACAAATTCTCCTTCTATGTAAATTGCGGTTTATTTGCAAATGAATGCTCAGATTTCACTTATAAAAAAACATGTTTCTGCCATATAGAGATGTCTATCCTATCTAGAGATAAAATCACTAAAATGATCCAACTTCAGTAACATCTTCATCCATGCTGTCAAATTCCATCCTCTCATACTAACTTGAAATATGTTACAAACTCTAGTTATTTTACTAAATAGTCATCATCTTTACTGATAACTAGAAGCTCAATGAATTTAGTCTGGAAAAGTGCATTTTACACAGTCTTCTATGGTATTGAGTGCTTATAGCAGATGTTCTCAATGGATCGAATACATTTCATGTTTTATATATCTCATATATTCAGTAATATCATACTGCCAATATCCTCTAGCTAGGGACCAGAGAGGGGTAGATAAGCCTGCTGCATTAGTATTTAACTAAGCAAATTTATTATATTTGCCTTATTTTAGATTTGTGGAATTACCTGTAAGTCCCAAGGATTCAAGTTTGATAGCTCTTTTATGGCCACATTTACATGAAATTGTTTACATATTCAAAGATACTGTTTCTTTCATGCCTACACTCATAGAGTTCATAGGACTGTAAAAAGTGACCACCGTATTTAATAATGATTTTGCACTCTGCAAAGTGGAGCCGACATATTCAGATGATACAGCCTTAAGTCACTGAAGGGGATCCAAACTAGGCTGTAAGGGAAGCAGCAGTGCTACGCATGCAGATATCAATGCTACAATCAACTTCACCGCTGCCTGCTGCTAAACTAATTGTTGTGCTAACCCATCCGCTCCGCCTGTGCTGCAACCAGTGTCAGTGGCAAAATGTAACATGACACACTGGAGGAAGGACAAGGATGTGAAACACCCTCTGTCACTTACGATCACCTTCTGAGTTGGGCAGCTGGGACCTAGTACTAGGTAATATAGAATTAATTCTGTAACCATATATACATACATATACACATAGAACTGAGTATACTTTTACATGTACAATGTAATATAATATTACATTATGTTATGTAATATAACTACATAATATTACAAATTATGTAATACTAACGAGTGTGTATGATGCTTTGATTCACATAAACCAGAGCCACTATAGATTGCCTAGGGACAACCATTAAGTTTATTCCACATATATGGTGGCAAAATGTATTTGTTCAACTATATTTTATGTTGGTTACCAGCAGAGGAAATACCATACAGATAGTGAGTTCGAATGTTAATTCAAGAACAAAGAGAGAGACTCAGTATGCTTTAACTTTCATTGTTTTACAAACAGCTAGCACCCTGTGGTATTTTCTTGAGTGAATGGTACCTATTTACATCTGCTCTTACTGAGTTCAACAGGAGTTCTACCACTTATTGCAGCATTAGCCCACTGCTGCTCTCTTTTGAAAATGTAATGTGAAATAAATATGCAAATGATTGCAATAATTTTTTAAAGTCCATATTAAAAAAACCTAAATCCTAAAGGATATCAGCTCATCCTGTTTGTTTTTACCTCTTAGCTCCTAGAGTCATGACATTTATAAATGCATGCAATGGCTGTTTTTCCAGGTACCTCCTCATAAACATTGCAAAATATTAATGAAGTTGAAAGAAAGCAAAAAGCACACAACACCAACAGTCACCGCATATTTAATTCACTGCTTTGTTCATTCTTTCGCATTACAAATGTACTAAATGACAATATAATTATAACCTAAAGCTGTTGATAATTATATGCAAAGTGCTATAATAGCAATGAAACCCTAATGCCGAAAGAGAGAGAGAAAGAACCTGAAGGAAGCTAGAGTCAAAATAACCATTACTCATTGTACTCCTGGGTACCCCCTGAAATTGTTTGATTCTGATGGGTTACCCAACCTGCAAATTACCTGAAAAAAATTCAGGTCAGGTGTAAAGAAAACAAATTAATTACCAGGAAATCACTTGCTTGGTGTTGAGCCAAGTATTAGCTCATCAGCATTCAGCACCACTGGAAAAAAGCAGAGTGAAGGAGAACAATACTGACTTGCATCAAGAGCTGGAAGTAGAAAACAGTGAAAGTCTGTTTGAAAACTTCCTCTCTAATGCCATCACCTTTCTTCCAGCTAGCCTTGTCCAATGACAGAGTGTACACTACCAGCAGACCACAATTCTCCTCACCTTCCTCCTGCCTTGAACACAGGCTGCACTACTTGCAGGAAGCTACTCTTGGTCTTTCCTAGGGCCTGGGATGTGCTGTTGTGGCAAGGACCATCCCTGCACCTTCTGGTCTCTTGTGGGCCCTTATAGGGCCCACCTGCTAGAAAAGCTCTTTGATTCCTTTGGCATTTGGAATAATTCCACCAGCAAATCAACCATGACCAAGAAAGTCTCAGAGATAAGATGCATAAAATAACCTACGCAGCTCTCAGCTAAACTGATAATTTTCTGGCTAGAAGTGTAAGCCTTGCTCATATGATTTGTCAAGGGAATCTTATTTTCTGTTCGCTGGAATCAGAAAGACAATACAGCTATTGCTTCATTAACAAATCAGCAATATGCAGCAGAGTGCTCTAGAGATGAAACTTAATTGAGATAAACCACATAAAAACTGTGAATTACATGACAGGTGGAATTGGCAGCTTATGATAGTGAAGGCCCTGCTACTCTACAATATGTACAGTGTGCTACAGTTTAATTTGTCCAGCTCATACAAATACAATCAGAAAAGTTATAGCTCCTGCTACCATACTTACTTTTGCAAAGTTGAATTTTGAATTTCCCCTACTAAAATATATTTAAAATGAGGGTGAGAGAGGGGTGGAAAAAGGCATCCACAACAGTGCAGGGAAAAAAGCAGCATAACTCAAAGATTTCATTCCAAATTGTCTGTACTGTCTCTGAACTATCTCATACTATACTAGGTTATGTACCTTATGACTTAAGGAATTAATATCATTATCAAAATTAAAACTGTTTCCAATGCACAGTGATTGTCTTTTGCGTTCACATAGCACTGGGTGCGATACAGCTCTTAACTACTGATGTTCCAAATACAAGTTTATGTTCAGATACTTCAGAGGATAATGCTCAGGCACATGCAGATGCTCCTCTACTTCTCAGCACCCTCTCCTCCGCCACTGGCAGCCACCAGGCTGAAATGATTGATACAGACTGTTTGGGCTTTCCAGATGGCTGACTGAATGCTGCTGGTTTCCTTCCGCTGTGCACACAGGAGTGCTGCCTCACAGCAAGCATTGTCTTCCATGTGATGACAGCTCATAAAACCTTTCCAGTCTCACTTATCAAAGGGAGAATGTTTGTGAATGGCAAAACTCTTAAGAATCACTTGCCCACTGTGCTCTGCATCTTAGGTGGCACCTGACACATGCACATGGCACATGTGTACATCAGGTGCAAGGGCTTCACAGGCAGCTTTTAACTGCCAGCAGATAGCAACTGGGGTTGTGCAGCAGCAGATAGTGAGTAAGAAGAGTTCATTACCCCTTCAGGTATTACAAGTTCCCCACAACATGAGGAACTCGAACAGGGTTATATTTTAAAAAGCACAGTCCTCTATTTCATGAACAACTTTTAATTAAAATCACTTTCAGCATCTTAATGGTCAAATATTGATTTGTTTGCCCGTGTTCTCATTTGGCATGGTGTACGAGGTAGACAAGCACTGAAATATGTGTCCATGAGTGCAAAGTGGCTGTAAAAAAGTTATTGAATTGGAAACATTGTGACAGATACCTGCTCTGTGCTGATTATGTCCATAAATTATAATGTATGATTCATAAATGCTTAAATCAGAAAATACAATTACACTCACCAACTATGAATTCCTTCATTTGAGGTGTAGATTTTTATCCACTGTTTTTAGCAAAATGAGAAAATACTTTAATAAGCAATAAATTGTACAAAAGTGCAAATAAAAGAATTATTTTAAGTGATCTGGGCATCTACCCAAAAATGAGCACACACAAGTAAAAGGACTGCTTTTGAATATGTGTTTGAAAAAGCATGACTTTCCTGATGCAAGATAAGATTTTGTTCTCTTTATACTTTTCAAGTTTTCTAGGATGAAGGGATGTTCATTCCTTCAGGTTGTCTGACAGCTGACTACTTGCATGGTAACATGACAGAGCATCAAGAAACTGAGACCCTTCTCCAATGTCTCCTCACAGTGCAAGTATAACACAGGAGCACTGTCCTTGGGGTGACACTGGTAACACAGGCATGAAGCTTACTGCAATTCTTGATCCCCCACCAAGTTTGCCCACAAAACCTTTCATGGTTAGTTCTCATTTTGCCAGTGGTGATAGCAATCTTTTGCACAGGCTGCTAAGCTGCTGTGCATTTAGTCACTACCAATCCAGGCTCCCTTTGAGCTAAATTTTCATCTTTCCCCTGCCTGGGTTTTACACAGTAGGCATTCGTACAGCCAAAGCATGTTTGGCAACCAACAATGTCCCTACTGGTGCAGTGGTTAGGAGAAAACTCCAAGAATAGACTTGCCAACAAAGTTTTCTAGTTGACAAGCAGGTATTCTTTATTACGGCGCTGGAGGACACAGGGGATAACTCCTCCTAACGTGCGACCACTTATTGCCACACAAGCAGTCCTTATATAGCAACCAAGCACACATACATATTCATGAGACTACATATGGATTACGTCATTTTCCCAAAAGTTCCTCGCATGTGTACAAAAATATGGTGGGGGTCTCTGGGGTTGTTTACTTCTTCCAACAATCTTCATCATTGCTGGCAGCCTTTGAAGTATGCGCAGTAGATGCTTATACCAGCTTAATCGGTTCATTAACACCACAGACATAACAGTCATCCTGTCCTCCTACTTATCAGTTAGTTTAACTGCAGCCCATCCTGGG
>JASSUY010010713.1:37364-48536 GCA_032466535.1 Forpus xanthops
TATAAGGATGCTGATAGGGACTCTTCATCAGGTACTGCAATGATAGAACAAGTGGTAATGGTTTTGATTTGGAGAAAACTCCAGGAACAAACTTGCCAACAAAGTTTTCTAGTTGACAAGCAGGTATTCTTTATAGGGGTGCCAGGAGACATGGGGGATAACTCCTCCTAACGTGTATCCCCGTGTTGTTACACAAACAGTCCTGATATAGCTATGGAGTATACATGCATATTCATGAGGCTATGTATGGATTACATAATTTTCCAGAAAGTTCCCCGCGTGCGTACAAAAATGTGTTGGGGGTCTCTGGGGTCGTTTACTTCTTCCAACAATCTTCATCACTGCTGGCAGCCTTTGAAGCATGCGCAGTAGAGGCTTATACCACCTTAATCAGTTCATTAACACTACAGACATAACAATCATCCTGTCCTCAGTTTAACTGCAGCCCATCCTGGGCCCCTGCCATTCCAGATACTCCCTATCTTTACATCCTCTTCTTCTAGCCTGATTTCCTTACACTCATTTTGTACTAAGGTCATAAAGGCCTAAATTACGTCAACTACAGCAGTTTATCTTGTACAAGGATTCTCAGTATGTTCTTTAGCCGCATCTCAGTAATTTTCCATTAATCCTGTTACAAAGCCATCAAACTTAACATTACTTAAAATTGATTTCCAAAGGTTTATATTTTCATTTTGTAATATTGTAAGCCCCCTTTTTTCAGCAGCACTCTTTTTAGAGCGACTTTTTCCCACCAATCTCCTTCTGACTCCTGCCATTGTTCTTTGTGATGGCCAGAGAAGTGGCAGAAAGTAATGCAGTTTGAGAGGTTAGTTTTAGTTGTTACCACCATGAAGTCCTCGAGGCACCCAGCCTTCCCGTCCCACCTCTGAGGTGTTCTATGCCCATCTTTTACCTTATGTGGCCCTCTGCCACTTGGATATCAAGTAGTCCATGTCAAAAAGCCTAACTCAGCAAACTGCTGTCCCTCACCTGCCTTAGATAAACTGACAGGAAAAAAATCATGGAAGAAATTGGAAACTGCCAAAAAATCTTGCCCTTCTATTCTTTAGATAACAACATGAAAACATACCAGCCCTCAAAGTCACAGCACATGATGGCTCAGGACAGCCAGAGCTTTTTCTACAGATCTAACTGTAATGCAACAGAAATGATAAACAACAATCATTATAGGCTGTGGATATTCTTTGTTACACCATGCCCAAAGGCAATTTCTCTGTAGATTAGTATCCCTTTCCACACAGCTGCTAGCAGGGGATACTTATTGTCAGGATTTGACTAGTTACTTGGAGAGGTGAGATGGCACAACTTGCCTGCTCCTTGGAAAACTTCTGCCAGGTTTGAAACACACTGGTAAACAAGAAATATGTGTTATCATTAACTATGCAGGTCAGGCACTCTATTTAATGCCATCTTCATCAACTGCAGGTCAGATCAGGTCTAGAGGTGGTTCAAGGTATCTTGAAGAAGTCATCATCAGGAATCAAAAACATGATAAAGGAAAGCTCAGGACATAAGCTTTCATGATGAGAAAGCAACAAAAGATATTTGAAGACTGAACTGGAACAAGAAACTGGGCAAGCATAACTAAGTTCACCAGTGGAGTCTTGTCCTGTGAGGAACTGTGTGGACATTTCACTGCATGTTCAGATTTGGCCACTCCACCAGCTTTTACATGGGCAAATAAAGTCATATCTCAGATTAGGCATTTTCCCTGTTCCTTTGTTACTTTTTGTTTGTTTCTTCTGGCATATAACTTATAAAGTTGTTGTACAACCAAAACAACTTGATGGACATTGTGCAACAGATTTTTTGCTTAATTTTCTGATTCTTTTGTACATGCAAAGAAAGTACAGATATGCTCTGAATGAGTGAAAGCTTTTTGTCTTAAGATTCTAAAGTATCAATGAGTCAAAAACAAACAAAAAAGGAAAAATACATGAGATAAAGCATCAGTGAAACTTGTCTAACAGTTTGCACTGTTCTAACTGGAATACGAAAACGCTGACAGTTTTTGCAAACTGCTCTGCTGAAGGAACATTTGATACCTGCAATTATAAAGCAAGGTTGCTGCACCTTCTTTCTTAAAATATGTTACCAAATATTCCAAGTACACCTACATCTAGCTCTGGAGCACAAGAGCAAAAGAAGAATATAGACATTTTTAGAGTGGTTCAGAGAAGGACTATGAAAATGTTCACAGAGTGGAGCACCTCTCCTATGAAGAAAGGCTGAGAGAGTTGTTTACCATGAAGAAAGAAGAGGAGGCTGTGAGGCCTCTTGAGAGGCCCATGGCAGGGAGGTTGAAGTAGATGATCTTTAAAGGTCCCTTCTAACTAAAGCACTCTATGATTCTACAATGTTAAATATCATAGTAGATGTAATTCCAGATAATCAAAACATAGCTGTAGCCTCTACTTTGAAAAGTATGCTGAGGCATTGTGTTAAGGATGGTTTATTTTTCAAAAAAAAAAGAAAAATGCTTAACCTATGGTCAATTTAAAACATTTAATTCAACCCCAAATAAAACATCATGTAATAACTTTCAGGCTGCTTAACTTCTTTGTGTTTGACTTTGAACCTCCTTCAAAAATAAAAGCATTTTAACTCCCAGGAGTTTAACCACAGCTCAGTCAGCGCCTGAGGTCAATCATGATATAGAAGACTTCCAGTTTACATTATGAACTGGGACTCCATCAAATTCCCATGCCCTGCAAAACACACACATTTCTCTGAACACAAGTCATCTGGGTATTTAAGGGTTTATGGTTTGTCTTTTCAAGGTCACAACATACACACTAACATGAGACCTTAGTTACACAGTCACTTTTGCCTGCAATAAGCCCTCCCATTCCAAATCCTGCCCTTCCCTACCTCAGTAAAAATCACTTCCAACCTCTCTGTTCTACTTCATCTTGCTCCGCTTCTTATGCATGCATGTTTGCATGTGGGGAGTCCATTGTAAATCATATGTTTTAGCAGCAGCACAATTTGTACATAAACTACAATGGAGTTTAACTATGGCCTGGAACATTTTACAGTGCATGTATAAATTTACACAAATGAAAAAGTTAAAAAAAATTGAGGAAAAACTAGGCATAATGCTCCACCTCCACCCCCTCCTCCACCATAGCATTGGCCAGCTTCAGGGAGTATTTATAAGAGTTTCTATATGTAGATGGGATGCGCTGCCATGCCATTCAAAAAGTTTCTCTCATTTTGAGGTAAGGAAAGCCCTCCCTATGCAGCTCTATTCCCCAAGCTGGAAAAACCCTTAACTTGATACAGCCTTGCAAACATGAGCTACCAGTCAGTCAGCCTGGCACTGGATGCTCTCATCACTAGGCAATCATCCACGAAGGCCACTTCTCCTTGAGGATGTTCACTTACTGTTTAAAGGTATTTCATTTCTGTGGAAGAGTGTTTTACCTGACAACTCTCTTCCATTAACCCTGTGCTGCTGGCCTTTAGAATTATTTTCTGATGTGGAAGTAAGAGAAAGACAGAAACCCAGCTGCACAAAGTGAAATTGCCTATTTGAATAAATACTGTAATCTGAACAGAGCATGTAGCTGAATAATCCTATTGGTAAGTTACCAGAAGATCACACAGAATAGCTTGGGATGGAAAGGACCTTAAGATCATCTAGTTCCAGCCCCCTTGCCATGGGCAGGGACACCTCACACTAGACCAGGTTGCTCAAAGCCCTGCCTAACCTGACACTGAACACTGCCGAAGAAGGAGCACTCATCACTTCTTTAGGCAACCTGCTCCAGTGCCTCACCATCCTTACAGTAAAGAACTTCTTCCTTATATCTAACCTCATCTTCCCTTGTTTAAATTTTAACCTGCTACCCCATGTCTTATCACTGCAGTCCCTGATGAAGAGTCCCTTGCAGGCACCCTTCAGTTACTGGAAGCCTGCTATGAGGTCTCCATACAGCCTTCTCTTCTCCAGGATGAACAGCCCCAATTTTCTCATCCTGCCATCATACAGGAGGTGCTCCAGCCCTTATCATCCTAGTGGCCCTCCTCTGGATTTGCTCCAACAGCTCTATGTCCTTATGTCAAAGATACCAGAACTGCACACAGTACTCCAAGTGCAGTCTCATGAGACAGCAGAAGACAGGGACAAAAGCAGAGCCTGTGTGCCATAGTATCACAAGGATGATGCCGTGACTCGGATTCGAACCGAGGTTGCTGCGGCCACAACGCAGAGTACTAACCACTATACGATCACAGCATGCTACCAAGGCTCTGACAGCAATAGATGTGCAGTGTGGCCACATTTTTACTGTAAGTGTACACCAACAACAGAGAAAATAATCTTTATGCTATTCTAAACATTATAAAAGATATTCTCAAACCTGACCCAGTTTCCACTATGAAGAATAATTGCACCCCTACAATGAAAGGCTTCCACTTACCATGTCAATGGAACGAAACACCCCTGCAGTGATGGTAAAGATCATGAGGAAACTGTTCTTCTGCAGGAAGCTTCCCATGTAGTATCAGCCAGACCAGCTTTGCTATGCCTGACTCTCAACTTCTATCAAAATCCAAATAAACAAAATCCCTGACTTGTGCAGTGGCCACACTGTGGCCCCAGACACTCTGCCCCATGTGCCCTGACTGCGGGGCAGAGGGACCAGAAGCCTGTAGGAGCTGGAGACAACAGAGTTGCTAAAAAGAGAAAGAGCCTTAGAAGCTAAGGAAAATCAGAACTGATTAACAGAAGTAGGGTAGCCTGCTTCTGCTCACTGAGTGAATTTGTAATTGATAAGGTTCAGCTGTGGTTAGAAAAGCTGTCTATTTGCTTTTATTGCACATTGTTATATCTCCAGAAAAACTATTTTATCTTCTAATTGCTTCTAGGATAGTAAATAAACGCATATAAAAAAAAAAAAAAACAAAAAACCAAGCAAACAAACAAGTCAATAGCCATGAAACTCCTTTTCTGGTGCTTATACTGCTGTTGATGCTCACAGTACTGTCTATAGACTTCACCTGAAAGAATAGATAAATCAAAAAGTGGTACTTTCACCAAACAGAAAATAAGCATGTACATATGTGACTACTTCTTTCCCTTTGCAGAGACATTTCTTATAACTGTAATGAAATTATAAACAATGGCCTTTCTTCCAAGATAGTATAATTAAGAATCAATTACATTTTGCACTGAAACACTGACTACCCTGTAACCATTTGGTAGTTGAGAAGCAGCTCTATTGTAATTTTTATGTAGTTACACTGAATTACACAATCATTTCAATGGAGTTATGTTGAGAAATTGTGTGTAAATTTGCTCATATTTAAGTCCTGCAACCTTAGGACTCAGTGTGAAATAATTGCTCACTTCAGATTCAAAATGTACTATATACAGCCCTGTGACTATGGAAGGGAAAGGTTATTTAATAAGAAGTGTTATCATTGGTATCTTGTAAAGTAAAGTGGTCACATGCCAGTGAATTATTTTAATTACTTTATTAAATTACTGAACTAAAGAAATGGAACAATTAATAAAAATGTGGCAAAAACTTCCTAACATACAGACATTAAGGACAGGGCTCAAAAAGCTATCACTGAGTGGTTCAGCTGTATCTTCAAAATTGGAAAGACACTTAACATTAAGCAGGAGAACTTCAAATCACTAATTTATTTCACAGGACATTTTGGGTATTTGAGTGATTCCATATTTGTATAATGTCTCTACAATGCTGTGAAGTTAAAGTAGAGTAAGGTTTGCAATTTTTACTTGTGTCACACTGGGATATAAAACACACAGTGAACACAGCTACAGCGAAACTATAATAGAAAGGTTTCATTTTTGACTGATCCAAACCATGAACTTCAGGGCCAGGAAGAATAAAAGGTTCTTACTCATATGTAGTGCAAAAAAATAAAATAAGAAAAAAAAATAATAAATATAAATAATAATCCAAGAAGAACCCCACCTGAACACAACAGAAGGAGGTGTGTGAGTCAGGAGAAGCGGCTGGCTGAATTCATGAAAGAACCTGACAGAGGCAATTTCTTGTCCTTCAGGGGACTGATAACTCTGGTAAAATTTAAAAATCAGAGACTGATAAATAGGAACATCACCTGGCCACGGCTTGTGCATTAACTGTAAAGGATTTTTAAAGTATCCCTCAATACTCCAACGTAGCTATGGAGTTAAGCCTACCCAACAGAGGCATGCAGGCATCACTACTGTAAGTAGCAGTAGCTGTTTTTCTTCCTCAATAGAAAACTCTCCTGTGTAAGACTAACATTTAAAAAATAAATATAGAACCTAAATAATAATTTTAAATGTTCAACTTCACACATACATAACTTTGCTTTTCTGTTGAGAGCACAGAAGTGTTCAGAAATCTCATCTTTCTAGCAGTGGCTTTGAAAGCTTGTCAAATGCAGATGGAAATAATGACCTATCTTCTTCATTAGGCACCATGCAGCAGTCACTCCCTTCTTCGTGAAAAATAAGATTTTAAGAAACAAGAACATAAATTTCTCTGAAGTTCTCAATTTACCTTTTCTGCATCTGTTTTTAAGTTGGTTCCTTCCTGGGTAATTTTGTGTATCAGAAAGTAACCACACCCCTTTGCTCTATTGAGATTATTACTTTATGAGTGATAATGCTAAGGCAACAGATCAACTTCTTTCTCAACTAGGAACAATGTCTTCTACCCTGCAGGCTCCAGGAAACCTTTCATTCAGATTGCCCAAAATAAAAGCAGAATTTATTGGAAAATTCCTTAAGTAGCAATGAAAGATAGAAAATAAGAGGTAATTACAAAGAAAACCATTTAGTTGGACATTACGAAAAGGACCGATAGGGAGAATAAAGATTTAATTAGTTTGGGAATATTACCTGCAATGGTCAGAACTGATTATTCCTTCCCCTCCCTTTCCCTCCCCCCTCCCCTCCCCTCCCAATTTTATGTTGTCTCTGAGAGCTTGTCTCAAGTCCTGCATAATTTGAGGAAATTGCCATGCAATAATGCCTGATAAATAGAATTCACTCTCTATCTTCTCTACTGCCTATCCATCTCATGAACAAGGTGACAGTTGATTCATAATGTTACCTTATCAAAGCACTTTGACTCATGTGATTGGCCCATTTCCACCTTGCATAATCTTGATTAATGAAAAGATATTTCCCAAGAAATATTTTCCAAAACTGCACACAGAACTGTTCTTTTCTTCAACTAATTCAGCTCCTATCAGTTTATGAGAGGTCTGCCCAAATATACTCACCAAAAGAAAATCCTGGAAGCTGCATGTCCAAAGCGAGTGGTACAGTATCTTTTGTATAAATTGACATCACAAGTTTCGTAGTGAAATATGCATTGGTCGTATCTGATGAAATACCATCGTAAGTATAAACATTTCTGAGAGATTCCTTAATGGGCTGCATCACTTGATCCCTGTTTTTTTGGAAATGGTTTTGAAAATCATTAATGATAAGATAGGATCAGTAAATGGGTAGATAAACTCAGGACTAAATAGCCCAACTTTGAACTGATGTGTGGCTGACTTTATGAAAGGCAATTTTTCATGGGGAAGTCCTCCTATGAGAACACAATACTGTTAGCTGCTGGTAAAGATTTTAGCAGGCACCACCATTGGTAGTACTTCTGCATTAATGGAAATCCTTGCCATTTTCAGTGAAACAATCTTTAAAAACACTGTTTAAATCTTCACACACCAATATTTTTTCCACTTTCCATTATTTCCATGGGAGTGAGTGAGCAGAACTGTTTAAGGGCTTCAAACTACGACAAAAGGTGAGCAAATTGAAGGCCAGAGAAACTATGACTCATCTAAATCTGAGTTATTGACTTTCATCCCTTGGCTTCAGCTGACGAAATGTGCTCTGTCCCTTATGTCCCAGAGTAAATCAAAGCAGCTTTTTCGTTAAGTTTCCGACATGTCTCAGCCACAATGCTGTCTGCTGGGCATGGACAACATAATGAAGTAAAATAAGTTTGCATGTGCATCAAAGTGACCTCAAAATTTCTCTTTTATTTTTGTGCTCATGAAATCTATTTTCATAAAGATTCTATAAAATTTTTAAAATTACCCAAGACAGTTTCTTTTACATAATAGGGGCCCTGGAATGGAATTTTGCAGTAAAAATTTCTGACAGGTTCTTAGCTAAAGGCATTAGCAAAATTCTCTGGTCTGTGCACTGAATGGCACATTTTGCCTTCACTTATGCTGTGTGCCCTCAGTTGATCTCATTGGTGTTTGAAATTCTGATTAAGAAATATTAAGAACAGTTCAGACATTTTACCCCTGTCCAAACTATATGACAGTGTCAGCCTCTTCATTTGTCATTAGATATCTATTAGACATCTAATGCAGTGCCCAGCTTAATATTCTGGCTGAAATTGAGTAATTGAGGTTGATACAGGAATTGACAAATCTTTTATCTTCTTGTGGGTATTAATCAAATAGAAAATGCTTATACATTTGATCTCATTCAATCACCACAATACCCATGTAAACGTATTCTGACTAAATATGCCTGTGCCTAGTAAAATGTGATTTATATCCTCACTGCGCTTTGGCTAACTATAAAGAATTTATTACACTGGCAATTTGGACCTAAGTCCATTGAAAAGCTATCCATACTTTTTGCTCCATGAAAACATGTTTAGAACTATTCCAATGATTCTTTCTGTGATACTCGTTGGCCAGATCCTCTACATTAGCTTCCCCAAGTGATGCAAAATGTGGTCTAAGCCCTTGGTAACCCACAAATCATGTCATTTTTTGCGAAATTAATGCATTTGCTAGTGAAGTTGTCCCCAGTTGACTCAGTGGAAATGTCACAAAACAGCATGATCTTCAAAGATAATTTTAGCTGCCTTGCTTTTGTGGCATCACTACTCAAGATTACCAGCAGCATTGGTTAACTAGCTATGGATTTATCAATCATCATAAGCAACTTTTGTAAGATTGCAGTTACTTTGAATGGGGCTCATGTATATTTTAACTGAGCTGCAGTGATGACAGCAGTTGCAGTGTAGACTGACACATAAACATTAATCCTAGAGTACTAACATGCAAAATAGCTTTGACTGCAGTTTTGTTCTGTGTTAAGTTAACACAAACATATGAAATAGGGTGACACCTTGGACCTGCTCCTCTGTCTTCTTGTATTCCTATTCAGTGCCAAGTATAATAAATCTCTAAACACAAGCTCCTTTACATTAGGCTGACAAATAGCTCATCGGCAGATATGCAGTGGAGTAGAGGCACACTAGGAGGTGGGGAGCCATCCTGCCCTGGCACCACCCAGGCCCACCATAAGAGAGCATCAGCACATACAGTAAAGCACACTGGCAGGTGATAAAAGCTTGGTAATACAGGCAGAGAAATAAGCCTGTGCTCAAGCACATCCAGAGCTGTCCTATGACAGCCATCAGCCCCAGTGGTCCAACAGGAAAACCCAGAACCATGGGCCAATGGGAGAGCCTCTGAAGAACCTCACAGTCCAATGTGTATGCAACACACTATGGGATGCAGGCAAGAGCATTTTGGGATTGCATGAGACTTATTATGGAACTAGTGCAACAAATGAGGGATAAGCAGGTAGAAGGGACCAGTTGCTTGTGTAGCAGGGTACCAGTCAACACTTTTGTCTGGCCATGCTCTGCACCTGTTTAACAGTCAGTCTTGTATTCTTACTAACAATTATTATTTTCCTGGGTGAGGGAAGGTGCATGGAGGCCAGCAGCTGGATTGGGGACAGAAGTCATTGGGGATCATGTGTCTGGCATGTCAGCAACTGAAACTAGCAAGGGTACATAAGCCAGTGTGTGACTGCTAGTGAAGACCAAGTCAGAGTAGCCAGCAAGTAGAAATACGTGTGGATAAGCCCAGCTTTTGGAGAGGTCCATGTGGTAAATACATATGAACTTCCCACTAATAGATCTTCATCTTGATCATCCAGAGAGGACAACAGGAGGCTATTTCTGAATGAATACTGTGTGTTTCTGCCTGTGTTCATCTGTGTAGCTGTGCTGTGCATGTGCTTTTTCCTCCTGCCTTTGCAGGTACCTATTTGGAATACATTCGCAGCCTTACTAGTGGTTGCACCTGGAGCGCTGACTTGTGGCTACCTTGCCTCTATCAGAGAATTGTTGAGTTGGGCAACTCCCTAAAACTGTACCCTTTCATGAAATTATGCACCATCTTTTACAGCCCTGAACTGTAATATCTGTGATGGTGTGTACTAAATAACCTAGGCCTCTTTTCCACACCAAATAAGCAGTCTTCCATAGAACACCCACTAAACTGCTTTTTTTCACAAGTCTGCAAACACTGTCAGGCAGACTGCCACTAAAAGGGCTAGTTTACTCCCATTTCTGATGTTTCTGTGAAGTAAACAATACAAACACATACCAAAAGAGAAAGGGACAGACATAGCCCTAAAAAAAACTCATCTCAAGCTGATGGGACCCAACCTCATCACATTTTAAACAAAAGCTTTAAGCCTCTCTTATACATGAGCTGTTGTCTTTTGGTATCCTTTTTGATGTTCTTGTGAAGTGCCTTGAGGATACTCGATAATAAAGCACTCTAGGAGTTGGATTACCTTACTCTGTATTACAATGCATTATTAACACCAAACGCCAAATGAATACACAAGCTGAGAAATTACATGTTCTTCTTCTATTACTTGTTCTCATCTGATCTAAGTAACTCATTGTCTTCTTTTTGATGGGACAGATTTATGTTTGCTTAATGCAAAAGAATTTATATAGCATCTACCAATAGCATCTCTCAATACTAATTATCAATAACAATACCATTGTCTGTCTTTAAAGAAGGGATCAGAGGTTGCCACTATTGCTTGCTGGATTTTATGAAAGCGTAATTATTTTGTGCAAACTGCTAAAAGTAATTTCCTAAAATTAAAAACTAAAAAATCTATAAATTAGAATTTTTCATTCTAGATTTGACCAGTGTCATGGGTTCAGCAGCAGCAGTCATTTTTTTTTTAAGTAGTAGCTGGTGAGCACTGTGTTTTGGATTTTCGGCTTGGGAACAGTACTGATAACATCAGTGTTTATAGTTATGGCTTGGAGTGTTTAGGCTGGCCAAGGACTTTCAGAGTTGCATGCTCTGCCAGGGAGGAGG
>JASSUY010010714.1:0-34891 GCA_032466535.1 Forpus xanthops
GTCGGGGCCGTGCCGAGGCACCCCTTCGCTGCCGGCGGCCCTGGCCCCGCACCCCCCGCACCCCCCGGCCACAGTGACCCCCCCAGTCCCGACCGGACACCAGCACATCCCGGGGAGCGCTGCATCCCTGACGAACGGCCCCGTCCGTAGGAGCATCCCCGCGCCGGCAGCCTCCGCTACCCGGACATCCTGCAGCACCCCGGGCATCTCCACACCGCCATCCCGCACCACCCCAGCACCCCGCACCACCGCGGGAATCCAGAATCCGGCCCCGCTGCATCCCGTACCCTCCTCCGCTCCTCTGCATGGGTCCTGTCCCACCGTCCCGCATAGTTCCAGGCTCTGTAGCCCGGCGCACCTGCCTGCACCCGCAGCATCCCACGCCTTCCAGCCCCATGGCGGGGGAGCAGTCCCAGCCCCTACCACTGCTCTGTAGCGCCTGGCTGCTTCAGAGAGGATTGGCCAGATCCCGGTAAGGGATGTCCCATCCCGGGCTCGGCCCTGGGGCCAGCAAAGGTGGCCGCCCACCCCCTGCAACGCACATTGCTGTGGGCTCAGCAGCCACAGCCCCACAGGCCCCGCAGCACCGTGCAGCAGGGCTCAGCCTCTGTGGTCATTTCTCTTTCACCTGTGGGGAACGTCTTCCCCTCGCTCAGAGCCTACTGGCAGGAGCCGCCTCTCCTCCAGCTTGTCTCTGCCCATGGCGGGGGCTACCTCTGTGCCAGTGCTGCCTGACGGGATTAGAGATCATTTGAAACAGAGCATGGATCTGAGTCCTGCTGGATGCGGCTGGTCTCTGCGTCTCTCTGCTGTAGCCAGGGCAGAGGCGGCAGCGATGCCTGATCAAAGAGGACATGCAGTTACCAGCAGACACTTCCACGTCCTCCGATGCCGCGGCGGGAGCTGGGCTCTGCCCCACTGCTGCTGGCAGAGCTGCAACCCAGACCCTACCCAGGCCCCACAGAGCACCCGCCGCTTCCCGTTTAAGCTGCTCATGTGGCAGCATGCAGAGGGCAGGCACCTGCTCCAGCACTCCCGTGTGCCACACGCACTGAGCTGCTGAGCATCCAGCCGCAGGGAGACCCCCTGCACCCTGCTGTGGGTGGACTTCAGCGGCCCCAGCACCTTCTACCTGCTGCACAACAGCTCTGAGCTTTCCTGTCCCGCACCCGCTCCCAGGGACTGCGGGCGGCAGCTTGACCAATTGCTGACCTGCTACACCCAGGAGGAGCACACAGCCAACTCTGTACGCCCTTGAGCAGGCAACATGGTCCAGTACCTTGTGGGATGGATGCACGAGCCTGCCTAGTGCCCACCAGGGTTCATCAGCCTTGAGAAGCATCGTGAAGAGGACCCTGGATGGGTGCAGAGCTTCTTCACAGCAGGCTGGGCTCCCTCGGTCCCACTGCCAGCCAAAACCAGCCCAGGACAGGGTCACGGTGTACCATGGGCACCACACTGGGAGCACTGGGCACTGGTAGAGTGTGGGGGGGCACATGGGACACAGCCTGCTCCTGTCCACCCATCTCCCCACCATGCCAAGCCTTTTCTGCAGCCTCGGGCTTCTCCCCGTGTGCAGGGCCCATGCTACTTATGGACCCTGCCCTCCTGCCCCAGGGAACCAGCACCAAACACTGCCACCCCGGACCAGTGGCCACAGCAGGGCAGCTGCTCACATTACTCAATGGGCAGCATCTAATGAGCCCCCCGGTCGCCTCCGGCTCTTTCCCAAGCAGCATTTAGAGGAGGAGCGCTGGAAGCCGTCAGACCTGCTGAAAGCTGCAGCTGCTCAGTGCTAATGTGCAGCACAGCAATAGCGGCTCTGAGGCATGCAGCCAGCACGGGCAGAACACGGCTCCCAGCGTGCCCCAGCCCCACCGCAGGCTGCAGCCTCCTGCCCCCCCGGTTCTTGCAGAGAGGGAGCCCTGGGTCTGCCATGACAATGGAGCTCTGGAGTCCTCATTCCACATCGGCACTCAGGCCCAGGGAGGGACATACCACCCCCTTTCCCCGAGGGAGGCTGAGCAGGCCTGCAGTGCTTTCACCAGACACGAAGCAGGAGGGCAGCACCCGACTCCACTGTCTTCAGCATCCCTGCCCAGAGCTGTGCTGCCTCCTGCCACTCCACTCTGCGCTGGCTGCTGCAGAGCCCTCCTCCTCCCACCTCTGTCACTGCATGGATGCAGACACCGTGTGGATGCAAATGCCACTTGGCACAGACCAGCTGCCGCCCAGGGCTGGTAAGGAGGGAGCTGCAAGCCCCCACTGCACACACCAGGAAAAAGGGCTTGTGCTTGCCCAGAGTGGCCTCTGCTGGCCCCAGGCACTCCTGCGCAGCGCAGCCCTCCTCCAGAGCAGCGAGCAGGACTTCCATTTCCTGGGTCACTCAGCACAGGCTGCAGGAAAGCAGAGCCCCTGGCACACACCGCTTCTGGGGTGTGAAGAGACCGCGCAGCCAGCTCCTGTATGCTCCCCAGTCTTCTCCTTACAGAAGGGGACAAGGAGGGATGCACAGAGGAAGCAACCCTGTGCACGCCTTCTGAACAGGGAAGAGTGCCCATCTCCATCAGGCCTGGCCAGCAACATCTTCTACCCCACCTGCAATCAGGTGGCAGGAGCCTACAGAGATACAGGGGACATGCAGTGCGAGATGAGCAGATGCAGTGCTCGGGGCAACAGGCATAGTCACATCTGCCCACACATGGGTCTGAGGGTTAGAGCCCCAGCATCCCTCCTTCTTCTCCACTCCCTAAACTTGCCTTCTTGCTGTGGCCTACTCTACAAAACTGTTATGTGCCCTCAGATTAAGACCAAGGGTAGTTTTTTCCGTAAGTCCCTGCAAACCTCACCCTATCCACACAGATGGGACAGAAGACGACATCGGCCATGAAAAGCTACCAGAGGAACCACAGGTCAAATGGTCCATAAGCAAATTGCTGAGGAAGAACCAAAGAGAGAAGAAAGAGGCTAGTGATGGTGGTTTCCAGGTTCCAACAGACAGCAAGGAACAGAGAGCACAAAGCCAGAGCAGGCTGCTATAGAGACAGAGATATGACTTCATGCCAGCATGCTGCATTAGCCAGGTCAAAAGTTGAGAATGCAGCACGCTACCCATCCAGACAAAGCACTGTGGCTGTCAGGAAGGAGTGAACAGAGGAGCTCTGGTGCTTATTAGCAAAACTGTGCGGCAAAAAAGGTACTGTGAGCACATTTGGTCTGCAGCAGGTATCAACCTGAGCCTCGGCACCTGCTGCGCCTGGGAAGCTGGGCTTGTCAGGGCTCAGGAGTACCCTGCAATGCAAGTCCCTCTTCGCTTTGTACCTCTGCCCTGGAGGAACATGCCACTAGTAAAACACTGGAACATGCAAATCCTCCAAAGCTTTCACAAAGCCTTGCATGAACACCAGCTCATGAAACAAACAGGGAACAGGCTTTCTTTCCCAAATCAAACTGATCAGCCATTCACAAAAGCTGAAAAGGCATAACAATAGTTCTACTGAGGAAAAGAGACCACGTGTAGAGGTGCTGAGGCGCTGTACTGGGTGGAGTGCTGAGGAGGAAAGGCAGGCTCTGAATACACACTTGCAAAGTAAGCTCTCTGTATTCATCCAAGAATGTCTGCAGTACAGGGTTCATCTGGTATAAATAAAATACAAAATTTTACAATGTCTTAATCATTATTTTAACAAAAATACTAAAAACTGAGTAAAAACTGAAACTAAAGTGGGGAGGGAGACTATGAGCCACAAGGGATCTCCATAAACATCTGTAGAAATTGGATAGTAAAAACACTTTCTCTGTACAACAAAACCATCTTCCTGGCACCTCCCTGTGAGACAAGCAGCAGTAGCACTGGCCAAAGGACAAAGGTTGGGTCAGCCCCAGCTTGAGGGTCAGGCTGGAGGGGCTGTGTGCAGTCCACAGTGACGTCTGCCTCCTGGATTAGGCTGAAGTGCCACGGATCAGTAGCGTCCAAAAGGGTTGTTGTTCTGCTGTGTCTGTGTATCTGTTGAGGTCAAGGCAAAGTTAGACAGTCACGAGGTCTGGTTCAGGAAAGAGATCCCTCTCCCTACACCACCAGCACAGAATGACAAGCATGTCACAGGCATAAAGTGTGATCATTATGGCACTTTCTGCTCTGCTCAGTTCTCTGAGCCTTGAGGCAGCACCACAGTCAAGACCCACATTCTTTGAGGAAGACACAGATAATGTGCCATTTCTGATGCTGAAGCTCCTCCAAAGGCAATCTCCCTATCCCTTGTGGTAGAATTGGTGCACCACCACAAAACCCTGAGAGGTGGGAGCGAGCTGGGAGGGTGAGTCTGGGGATAAGTTCTTTCTGATTAGGAAAGAAAAACCAGCCTAAAAGATTCCACAGCACCTGCAGGCATATAACTGCTCACCCAGTGTCAAACACCCATCCTGAGGCACACCCAGAAACCAAAGCCAGTGAAGATTTCAGAAACAACCATCCTGGCCTCGTCAGTATCTCAGTACAAATGAAGTGACATGCTAGAAGACATCCAGATAGCACTAAAAGGGCAGGAAACACGGTGAAGTTGTATTCAAGAATATCATGAACTTCCAGACTGCTGGGACAGATGCTTTGTGATGTACAGTGCTCACAGGACACTTGAGTACTGTCCCATTACAATGGAACTCTGTCATTCTTTCCTGAAACCCCGTCAGCATGCTTGATTAAGTAAAAGGTTAGCCTGCTCTCTTTCTCAACTCTGCCGGACAATAGCACATTCAGAGATACCCTGGAGTCTCCTAAGAGAGTCTATCCTGGGGCTAAAGTATTCTTGTCCCTCTCCTACAGGCTGTTCTTGGTTTATGTCCTGCTTTCCATCCCATCCCAGACACTACAAATAGGAACTCCAGATGGAACTGATGTACACCCATTGAGGAAGCATGGAAGCTGCATGCTGATACATGGCCCACGTAAACCAGCTCTTTGCTGCACAGAGAGCATACAAAAATATGGCTCTTCTGCTATTATACATTTGGATTCTTATACGAAGTCTTGCTATACTTGAATGTCCTGGCTGGAATCCCCACACAGACTTGTGGTTTGTGAATCAGACCAGTGGGAAACCCAGCACTTAAAACTGCTGCTCTGGGGAGGGCTTTTTTTGGTCACAAGGACTACATATTTTTCATTAGGGAACAAGTATAAGTACAATTTCCAAGTCCCCATTCCACACATTATTACACTTAGCACAGCCTCACACTTAACGCACTGCAAAACCTCTGGCAGTCCATTTCTGGGCATTTTCATAGCATGCCTATCATTTTTATGGCAGAAAAGCCAGTGAGGTGACAGCAAAACAGCAGGCCATTCGGAAGGGAACAGCACAGACACTGGGTTCTGTTTCTAGATTCCCCAGACAGTAGTTCAATGCAGATTATAGGAAGACAGTGCCAGACTGAACACCATCTATGCCATTACCCTGTCTGTGCTGGCAGCCACAGAGGCCCACATAACACTGCAAACAGCAAGTGTGCAGTAAGACTTCCCAGAACACCCTCTCCGTCTCAAAGAAGTCTCACCATGATCACAGTATCTCTGGGTCATCCACCAAGTGAGTGCCCCAGGATTATAGCCTCCTTGTGCCACTTGGAGGTCATCACCAGCAGAGGAAATACCTCTGGATGACTTAAAGCTTTAGACTGGCTCCTTTTGGGCAAACTCCGTGGCAGTTCTACAAAGGCTCAGCTCCCACATCCCTCTGCAGGCAGCAGCAGGAGCATCTGGAAGGCTGCTCACAAGCTGGCAAGCACTGCCTGCCCAGGAGCTCTAAGTCCTGATGCCACCTCCCTGTCAGCATCATTTGTGGCCTCAAGACAGACAGTCTGGCTTAGCCTTGCTTCTCTACACCAGGGTACCTACAATGGAAAACAGTGGGGAGGAGACAAGAGACAGGATCAAGAACACTAAGGCTTACTGGAAAGCTGCTGCTGGAGCTGTCGAACCAGAGCAGCTGTCTGCTGCTGCTGTTGTGTCTGCTGAAGGCCCTGACGCTGGAACTGCAAAGAAAGAAGTCTCGTTATAGCCACACCACCAAGTTTGGCACACACAGAGCCCTGGGAAGTGCAGGGGAGGGGGAAGGAGGGATGCAGGTGGAGCACTGCTGGCTTTGTGCTGGACTATCATGTCCCTCTGACTCTGAGTGAACACTCACAATGGGCTGCTGGGGGGGAAGAGCCTGCATCCCCAGCCCTGAGGGCTGGCCCTGCGCCTGTGGCTGAGGCACTGTGGAGACCTGGGGTTGCTGCTGCGGCTGGGGTGGCTGTGGCTGTTGCTGCTGCTGTTGCTGCTGCTGTTGTTGCTGTTGTTGCTGCTGCTGTTGCTGCTGTGAAGACAAAAGAAAAGGGACCATCAGGGAACTGTCTGGGCAATACACACACAGGAACAGGGCACAGGAAGGACTCAAGGAGGAAGGATGTTCCATGCAGTAACATAACCTTCTCACACCAGTTTGCCTACTGGTACCTAAATTACCCAAATTTCACCAGGACCCTGCCCTGCGCTGAGAAATGGCAAGAAATACAGGGATAGTAAAGTAAAGCTTTTCTGCAAGATTAGATACTGACAGATGGCAAGAAGAGAGCTACAAGTGTACTGGTCAGCTGGGGAATGACCAGGAGCAAACAAGAAACCAAACCCAAAGCCTACTAAGAGCTACCTCAGGAGGTCAGCTGGTTCCTCCCCCGCCTCCTGGGTATGATCAACAATACTGGCTTCACTGAGTATTTGCCTGACCTGACCTCAAAAATTTTCCAGAGGTAGTAACAGAGCTCCTATAACATCTCTACACAATCCACTGCAGGTCACACTCCTGCTACCGTTTTCCCTGACCTCTACCCTGACTCTCCAGTGTTATGATTGAAGATCATTTCTTGTCCTCCAGCCAAGGCACAATAATGGGGTTTTGGCTTATTCCTGAAGACAACTTTGGTGATTTCTCTCTCCTCTTGTCCCTGCCCCTCCAGCTCAGTGCCCAGCTATTTCAGCCTTTCCACCTCAGTCACATTCCCTAACTCCTTGATTTATCTTGCTGCCACCCTTCTCTGCCCCTCATACCAAGCAGTGCTGCACTTCAGCAAAAGGATGCAGATAAAACTGAATGCACTGTTCCAACCTAGATGTTGACAGAACTAGTTATAGTGAGAATATTCAGCATGTTGGACTTGGAGTCAGAGTATGCCTACTGCTCTTCGGCATTTTAAATTTCTCCTAATTTGCAGACATTTCTCCCCCTTGCCAAATGTAGTTTTGAACTCTAGATCAACAGAGAATTTCTAGCAGATCTAGAAAACCACTAATGATATCACAGAAAACCACCACAGGGATGCTAGGTAGTCCCAAACACTGACCCAAAAGGGTAAGATTCAAACCTTGAACAGACTCAGACAAAAATACAATCAAGAGAAGGGACAGTATTTTATGAAGAGGTTAGAAAAACCTGGACCTATGGAACCTGCAAGTGCTGCTTAGTAATACATTGGGTAAACAACAGAGAGAAAGAAGAGCCAGTAAACAGTAGGACAGAACAGACAATGTAATTGGATACAAGAAGCAGTCACAAATGCATTGAGGCTTCGATCAAGGATTAAAAGGCCAAAGGGAATGAGTTCATAGAAGAGCATCTGAATTTTCATCTTAAACCAGTTTAGCCACTTAGATTCTTGAAATAGATGCTATGACCTGGGTTTACAAGAAAGCACATGGCTGACTGAATAAGCCAGGATACCTCTCCTGATTTCATGTCCTACCTTCTCGCAACAGATGACTACCAAGCCATGCAAGACAAACCAAAAGGTTGTCTGCCCTTTCTACAAGCCACTGCACCATGACAGTCAACCCAAGCACCAGGAGTCTGCCCTGCATCTGGTATGCCTCTGATAACACAGCAGGAGACCCAGTAACAGGGGAGATTTCAGGCACTCCGCATTTTTTTTAAGCACCCAAGCGATGTCAGCTAAAAGCTGAAGGTTTACATGAAGTTACTGAGCTAGGAGAAGTGCTGCAAGCAATCTGTCCGAGACATGGCTTTTTCCAAAACATGACTGATGGAGAATGCTTCCAGAAACCAAGTGAATAGTCAGGTGGTGCTACTCATCAAAAGCACTAAAAGCTGCTGACCATCCTACCTACGGCCAGTCTCTTGTCCAGTGCAAGGCAGCAATTCTCAGATACTGTGGACTGCAGCTCTCTGCAGGAACCATTGTCTCACCCAGGTCCCTCTCAGAACTCAAAGCCTTAGCACTCTGTGCCATGTAAAGTCTCCACATATTCTACAGGTTTGCTAAACCTTGCAACTCACTAATGAACCAAACTATTTCTGCGTTTCTGTCAGTTCAAAACATTACTTCATGTAACTCCAAGAAATGTATTCACAGTTGTACACCATGTAAGCATGTAATGTTCGTAAGACCATAATGCGAATCCATCCATACTCATGTCTGTTGACAAATACTTCTGAACTTCTTCAAATCTAAAGTTGGGTCTAAAAAGCTCACTTTAGATCAGTTTTCCACCATCCACTGTTAGATGTGCAGTACAAGGACTGATTCACACCACATTTTCTGCCACTGTATACCGCAACCAGTGCTTATTTTGATCTTGTGAAAATGCAGCTATAGCCCTAAAAATGACCTTGTAAGGAACAACTCTATGTCTTGTGTGCGCAGGGGGATTTTCACTTTGTTTCTAGCTCCTGCAACATTAACAGCTAGCTTTCTGCACAATCTTATTGGTTCAGCTGGAAGAGGAAGAGGCGACTGCAGGCCACAGTGGACTAAGCAGACCTTCACTGCTACTAACTTCTCTTTGGCTCATGCTGGGTGATTAGCAAAAGGCAGTGCAATATGTGCCTCCATCCCAAATGGCCTGTTCTAAGGAAGGAAGAACCAACTAGCAAATTGTTACAGACAGGCCTGAATGGAGTTGATGTTCCTGACTCAGAGGGGCAGAGTGGAATGTTGCCGATACAGAGGTAAGCAGCTCTGAGCAAGCCTCCTCTAGGTCCAGCAGCCTTTCTCTTGTCAGCAACCACTCACCCTCAGCATCTGCTGCTGCTGTTGCTGCTGCTGCCTCAGGTACTGCTGCTGCTGCTGGTCAGGCAGGATCTGGCTGGGTCGAATTCCTGAGGGGACTCCTTGAGGACCCAAATGGTTCATCCCACTCATCATGGGGGTCTGCTGTATTGACTGGTGAGGAAACCTGCAAGAGAAAAGGGCAAGCTCATGGAGAAAAACACTGATGGGTGGCCAGTTTCTTTAATCCAAATCCACCTTTTGCCATCAATAAGACAGCCCAAACAGCCCCTTCTGCAATCCACGTTGCCTCTCTGCAGAAAGGTGAGGGACACCAGGGCCTCTCAAGGGTTTCACCCAACCTGTTTTTCTAGAAGCCCTAAGTAACAGTCCTTAGCCCCCTTTTCTGCATGGTTTCCATGCTGGATTTATGCCTGCTCAGTAGCAGTGAAAATGCCATACCTAGCCCTTTGATGATGATCTGGCAGTTATTAAAACCAAAACTGTAACTTCCTCACGTAATTTTTCTCATACTTCCCAAAACCCACTTCTCTGGCTGCTAACACTGTCTCCTGCCTGCAACTAGTAGCATCTCCAAATTTCATCCTCCCTGTTTCTTTCCAGAACTGAAAGTTAGAGAAAGATATCCCCCTGGGAGTGCAAAGGACTTAGATGCTGTGAACTCGGCACAGAGAACTGGCTCTTCCTGAACTGATGAAATACAGCTTATTAACATCCAGTAGGGTGAGAGGTACCTCTGTGTATTGCCCAAGGTGTGCCCATAGCCAGGAGCCTGCTGGTGTACGTAGCCACTCGGTCTCTGCTGCATTTGTCTAACAGGATCCACCAGGGCAGGATTAGAGCTGGGGTGGGAATTCTGATAGGGCTGGCCAGAGTAGGTAGGAGGTACCATTGTGCCTGACTGGGAAGGATGCTGCTGAAGGCCTATGTGGGAGACGTAAGATGTGTAACCCTGAAATGAAACAAAAAGCCTTTTTCAGTCATGCTGTCTGAGGTACAAAAGACATGTGTGACAAGAGTACATTAGCCTCTTGTAAATACTATCACAAGGCTGCCCATCTCTGGGATTCAGATTCATGGTGCTCAGTAAATGAGAATTTGGCAGCAGAAATGAAGATGCTGCCCTGTGCTGGAGTCAGATGCCAGTCTTACCTGTGGTCACTGTCACTTACCTGGGAGGGCTGCAGTGCTCCATAGGATGGGGTTGGAGCCATCTGGCGCACAGGCTGCTGCCCCATTATGCCCTGGCCCTGCTGGAAAGCCACAGAGAAACTTTTTTCAACATCTCCAAAGGGGAGGACATTCCTGCTCTCTTTTGGGCAGCTCCTACCAAACCAGATAAGTAGCTTCATTGCTAAATGTATAGGGCTGCTACACAGCATGCACTTCTGCCTCACCCCAGCCTGGGACAAACAGGCCGCTAACATCCCTACCCCTAAATAGCCAGGATGTGATGTGCCCCTCTCACTGCCACAGATGCCCCCATGCACCTCAGTGACAGCCTCCACCATGTTAGTGACATGAGCCCAACAAAGCAGGTGATACACACTGTGCTGCACCAGAAGAATAGACAGAAGAGACACCAACTTTTCAGGTAGAAACAGATATTGCTTGAGAGCTCTGGCTAGGAGGGACAGCAACCCCAGCAAACCAAACAGCTTGGGCTTGCTGTACTGTGGGGTCTAGCAACAGCAAGAGCACAGCACTGACTTACCAGCTTTGCTTGAAGCTGCTGCCTCAGTATCTGTCCCTGGGACACTGGAGGCTGCTGTCTGTACACTGCTGGCTTGTAAGAAGGGTCAATGCCCATCATGCTCCCCATCCCTGGAGGCAGTACACCACTATAGGGAGGACGACTCTGAACTAGTTTCCCCAGTGGCATACGTACAGGTCTGTAGGATGTATCTAGGCGAGGGCCACCTGCAAGAGGAAGAGAAAAAGGCTGTCAAGTCACATGCTATGGCTGACCCAGAATGACTGCTCATCACTAGACACATGACAGCAAAAGTGGGAGGGAGTAGTAGGGGAAGTGGAGGGACCTGCATAAGACCATCTCACAGAAGTGGTTCTTACAAGAGGCTGTCAAAGAAGTGTAATACACTCACCTCTCCTGTGCACCTACCTGCTGGAAGAGGCTGATTTTGGGCATAGAGACCCACTGGTGACTGCCCATATGCCAGCCTTGACATAGTGCTTCCTGACTGGTGATGCAACAGATCTGTAGGCATACCAACCCCATATGAAACCCCTCGGCTAGGGCCCAAGACAAAATCCTGCAAAGACAAAGAAGGAGCAAAAGATCAATGTCCACTGGGAATTCACAGATAGATGAAGAGTATGGAAGAGTTGCAAAATCCACAGGAGGAAGCCCAGGACACTATCTGAACTGGGCAGTCTTCTTCCCTCCCATCAGATATTAAGGAAATGTCTCCTCTGCTGCAGGCTGGAGAGAGTGCGACAGTTCCAGCGCTCCCAGCTAAAAGGAAACACATCTCCTCTTCACCATTATACCACTCTCAGATTTCTCAGGAAGAGTGCTCTGTGAGTAGGAGATGGGGTGGCCCACAGCTGTTGGGCAGGCTATTACCTCGGTTTTGCTGGCAGATTGGTTGCGTTTCTTGGTTTTGCTCTGTTTCTTCTTGCGTTCTTCAGTAGAGGTGGCAGGATTGGAGCTTGTTTTATCAGACTTGGCTGGTTCTGCTGCTTTCTTCTCTGGCTCTAAAGCCACAGGTGTAGGAGGTTCTTCCTCTTCAGGGGGGAGTGGCAACGGCTCCAGGTAGTAACTGCGGGGCTTGGGTTTCAAGTGTGTGTGGTACAGAAGAAGCCTCTGCTGCTCCTCAAACCTAGACACCTTGCGATCCACACGGACTGTCCCAAACCACCCCCAGGAGAGGGGGGCCGAGTGCTTTAAGCCCTCAAACAGATCCCAAGGGGAAATCTTCTGCTTTGTAGAGACTTGCAAACCCTTTAAAGCAAAAGAGACAAGAACCTCCAAGTCCTGTTGCTTCTCCTATGAGGGCACAAAAAACTCAATGCTTTCTTCAGGCTCTACTCCATGTGTCTGAGTAAGCAGCCTGAGCACTTATTAATGGTCCCTGCTCTTCCACATGCAGTAATTTCTAAAGACTTTCATCAACAACGCCAGTCTCCTTCATCCCATCTCTGCCAGTCTTCTGCATGCTGGTACTGCCCAGTAACTTACATGACAGAGATTACAGGTTTCTCTTTATGCTTTATACAGCAATAAGTACAAAACCAAAGTTTAAATAGCTTCTCAAGGCCATAGCAGCATTTATCACTGAGCTTTAACACCTAGCTTTGCCCTTTTTTGGACATGGTCATGTGCCAACTTGTCTATGTACAGCTAGCCACCTTCAAGCTCAACAGGCAACAAGGCATTACATACAGATGCATCTCAAGCTGTGCAGACTCAAGGCATCATAGGACAAGGTGACACCTGCACTCAAGAGCTATGATGCAGACAAAAAAGCTTCACTAACCTCCTTCTTGAAGATGGAGTCAAACCCAGCTATTTTATTGCCTTTAGTATCAATGAGGGATCCCTGAGGTTCACAGGTGATGACATCTCGGGTCTGCTTGGGAAGTGGCAGTAGCTGTCGCACCTTCTCCAGGCTGTCAGACTGCCGGTCCCCCAGCTCTTTCTGCGCAAGTGGAATAGAGAAGACTTAAATAATTGCTCAGGAAAAGTCATCCAAAGGCCACTTGTGCTACTTGCTTGGTGTCAACTTTCAACCCTGCATAACCTCACACCTTTTCACCCTTCAGCCCTATAGAGACATTGGGGTCATCCTCACTGCTTCATCTAAACAGCAGCAACAGGACGAGTACCATTTGTGAGACACAGGTAAACCTGCATAGCTTGTCAAGCACTACACATCACACACTGCTTCCCACACAGGGTTGGTGTTCCTCACCCTGAGTTTCTTGACAAGATTCATGTATGCCCGCTTGTTCTCCTCCATGCTGCCCTGAGAAATGCTAGACATATCAGCAGCCAGGGTGCCGTTGATGAGAACACTCAGCATGTCCAACACGGTGGTGAAGAGTTCACTGTTAGTGAGAGCAGAAAGGTCAGTCACCAAGAAGTAGATATAAAGCCTCTATCATCATAGTAATGCCAAACATTACTAGATTGCCAAGAGTCAGAAATGCCAAGCACTCTCCAGACTAACCTCCCATACTAATCCTCCTTTTGCTTATTCACCACAGGGTGCTCACACTTGAGTCAAGTGCAGTATCACACATGAAGACTGGCCTCCTGTCTGTCTATTCAGCTTCTCCAAAAAACAGCCATCCCCTGCTTACCTCTGTGCAACTGGAAAGCCAAATTTGCTCTGGGTATGTCAGAGTGCACTTGAGATACTGTGACCTAGGTTGTAGCCTGCTATTACCCTCAAGTCTCTTTTGGCTGTCACAGTACTTCTGACAAATAATCTAAGATAGCTAGCTCACATGAGAAAAAGGGCCATGCTAAAAACTGTCTCACTTGAGAAGTGTATGGATCTGAAGTCAGATAGAAAATTACTTGTTTGACTGCATGTCCACGGTGCCACTGCTGATGATGTCCAGGAGAAGCACAGCCCATTCAGTTGTCTGCTGTGTACTGCGTTGAACTGTGTCAAACATTCCTCCCACCTGGCAGAGAAAAGTGATTTAGTCACAAGGAGACCATGAAGAAATACTACAATTTTGAAGTGAGAAAGGAGCTTAAACCAGGGCAACTCCTGTACTACAACAATTCCTGCTGAGAGCTGAACCAGACTGCAGTCAGCAGGACACACCTCAGATGCAAGTACTAGTGCTGTGGAATGCAAAAGCATTGAAATGGGAAGACACATCTCCAAAACAGAGGCAAAGACTGTGGATTTCATCCTAGCAAAGATGTTTTTCCATTCACCCCATCCCACTCAGAGCTCAAGACCCAAAAGCAGCACAAGTGCCTCTCCTACTTCCTTGCCTCAGAACATATACAGCCCCCTCCAGCGTGCACCTGTTCCAGAGAAAGGATAAAAGCAGGCAATTCCTCATCCCATTTGGTTTGGTGCAACTGCTCACCAAATTCAGCCGTAGCTTGAGGGCCTCGTGCATCAGCTGCTTGGCTTTACAGTCATCTTGGTACTGATCTTCCCGCCAATTCGTTACTATCTATGAAATGTACAAGAGAGGACAGACCTCACAAACTGTATGCTCAAGTTTATAGAGATATTTGTACTATCCAGTGACAGATGGTCAGCTCAAGCACCCCATACCAACCAGGGTAAGATCTTTGCAGTGTTGAACATGTCATCGGATAGATAACACCCCTGAAGACATGCCCAACAGCCTTGCTGGAGGAACAAGCCCTTAAGGGAAGTGAGGGGAGAACCAAGACACCTACCTGCTGAACCTGGCTGTATAGAGAGGTGAGGAGGCCTTCCCGCTGCTCATCTTGTCCTTTCAAGCACGTTAGCACCAGTGACAGAAATGGCTGCTGGCTTAGGAGGGACATGCTGCAGAGAGAACAGAGCTGGAGCTGTGCTGCCAAGCTGGGGGATCAGCACAGCAAGCATTGTCTGCCCTTTTCCCAGGACTCACCTCTTCTGCTTCTGGCGGTCCCGCTCTTTGCGGGATGATGACCCCAGATGTTGTCCTTTCTCCAGTTCTTCTCCAGCAGCTTTAAGCACATGGCCCTGCACTGACGTTGGAAGCTTGGCAATCAGGGGGGCCACCAGCCACACGCCTGATCTCTCCAGGGAGCTGTGACAACATAGAAGAGAAAGCCAGTTTGCCATCCAACATACAATTCAGACTTCTCTATATACAAGGCAACTCCATAGTGGGACTACACCTACCTGAGGATGGGTTTGGATTTGTTACTGGCAGGCGCAGCACTTGCTGAGCTACTGATATTGTTGACTCCATTGCCAGCACAGCTAGCAGAGCTGGTCTCTGCTGATTGCTGGAATACCTCAATGGTGGCTTTGGCTATATTTTCTAACAAGGAATTCATCTCCTGGAGATAGGAAAGAAGAGATAGCAAAGTCCTGCTCCAACAGCACCCACTGACAGGGCTTGCACAATTCAACTCAACTCAGTACAAACCCAGCTGGACAACTTAGAATCATAGAATAATTAGGGTTGGAAGGGACCTTAAGATCATCCAGTTCCAACCCCTTGCCATGGGCAGGGACACCTCCCACTAAACCATGACACCCAAGGCTCTGTCCAACCTGGCCTTGAACGCTGCCAACGATGGAGCAATAGAGCATTCACAACTTCCCTGGGCAACCCATTCCAGTGTCTCACCACCGTTAAAGAATTTCTTCCTCATATCCAATCTAAATTTCCCCTGTTTAAATTTGAACTTCCCCATGTCTGCTGCTTTTCAAGACTCAGACTCATTGCGTCCTTCTCATGCTTTGCTTTTACAAGCCTGACACCCTCTTAGTTTAGTTTCTCCCTATTCCCACTTCTGCCAGGCCACCTCCCCACCACCTCATAAGCAGCTAATTCAACACTGTCAACACACATCCCTCTATGGTCCCTCTGAACAGAGACTCACATTGTTTGTTGTCTGCTTGATCATGAGCTGCAGCTCCAGTGAGGACTGCCTCATGGTCCACTGGTCCAGATTCTGCAACACATATGTGCACACTTCATGAGTCCTTAATGACACTTACCTCACATCAATCTATCTCAACCCACACCTTCAGCTCCTGTGATAATGAATGTCAGATCCCTCAGATGGCTGCATTTTGGACAACCCCACTCTAATGCTACAGCAGGCAATTACCGGGACACTCAGATGCTGCCAGGAGCCTGTACCTGTAAGATGCGTTTAATCCTCTGGCGCTGAGGATTTTCTCCTTCCTCATTGTCTAGCAGACGGTGTGGGTAACAAATCAGCTGCATCAGCCTCTGGGCCTGTGTGCTACTCAGGACAGGATCCTGCAAGTCATTGCTGTCTTCACAGAGGGACTTCAGACATCGCTCACCTACCCACTCCTGCAAGACAAAGACAGTCAGCACAGACAAACTGATGTCTGACTCCAAACTGGTGCCTCTGTTTTCAATCTCAGAGAGATGCAGGGAACATAAACTCATAAAAACCTTATTAGTGTGCAGTTAGGCCTGATAATCATTTCTCTTCATAAACTGTACTATCCTGATTCAGCAGGCATCAGGCACAGCACAGCAACCACAACAGAGGAAACATCAACTCTGACAAGTCAGCAGTGGTGAAACACAGTAGCTGCTCTTTCTTTCGATAAAATATCGGTGTGATCTAACAAGATAGAGCCCCTGCCATGCCCAAGCTCCATCGACACTGCTGCTTGGGCTCCAAAAGTCTGAGGGGATTGCTTTCAATTATTTGGTCTATTTCCTGCACGACAAAGCCCTGGAGCTGTCCTACATTAAGAAATTCAGTGTTGCAGCTAAGACTATACTAGGACATATCTTACAGAAAAGTACATCTCTTAATTCGCAAATTGTGATGGAAAAAAACACTCCATCTTTAGGAAAAAAAGTGACTTCTCAAAGCCTGGACAGGGAAATAACTGATTGGACCCAAGTTGCTTAGTGACAAATCATGAGAAGGTAGACAGAAAAATACTACCGTCAGCCTCTCAAATCCAGTTGGTGCTCCCTAAATGTACAATAAAAATAAAGGCATCAGTTTCCATACCAAACATGGGGTAGTGCTCCTTCACACAATTTACAGTTAACTGCAGCACTTGTTACTGCAGGATTTTTTCACATTGAAAATCAATTAAGCAAATTCATGAAATTTAAATCCTCACAGGACTGCTACACAAGCACTTCTGCAGCTGCACAGCGAGCCTGATCAGAAAATTCTTCCACTGAGAAGTGACAACTCCAGGAGAAAAGATGAGGACCCAGTTCATGAAGCACAGCTGCTAGTGCTAAGCCTAGAAAGCTGGGAACAGCCCCTCTCAGCAGCAGCCAGCATGCTAAGCACTAAGTAGAGCACAAAGACTGAAAAGGCTAAAATCTCTGGTTTCAAATCTTTGTGAATCCATAGCCCAGAACTTCAACTTCATCGCAGATGAAGTCTCCACTTTGCTAATACACATGACCTATTGCATATCCAATGCTGACTTTACTTCTTCCTTTAGTGTTGCTACATCATAACCCCTTGACACTTTTCTTCCTTGCCTACGTAATATGCATATCCTCGGGAAGATCTTTTATGTCATTTGTTCAGCTTCCTGCAAGAATTCAGACTTCATCTCTAATTCACTTTATTGGTATAATTAACTACCATCTTCAACCTTGAGAGACTTCTAGCCTCTCTCTGCAGTATTTCTTTACAAAACACCCACCCCTGTAGGCTTTATAGTACTGAAATGGCTGCTCATCCCTCTCTTCCTAGGAGAGCACTGTGAAGACATTCTCCAAGCACTATCCCAATTGCCACATTCAAGTTAGCACCTTTGTCTCAAGACTCCCTTCTTGGTACCTGTGGTGGTTTATCACAGCTCTATGAAATTAACCTTTTCAAAAGGCCAGTCACAATAATGTTTCTTCATTTAAACAGACCTAAGGGCAGAGCAGCAACTGAGTAATAATCATCTGCACCTAAGAAACCTTTAACTTAATTCTATCACCTGCTCTTTTTCCACACCCCCATTATATTACGAAATATACACCCGAATATGTGATGCAGCATTTTCTGAGCTTCAGAAATCGCAAGCCATGGTTTAAGTAATGCTACAGACATTTCAGAATTGATAGTGTGAGTCCCGCAGCATCGACTGGTCACGCTGGAGGTGGTAATATTAAATGCATCATTTTACCAGCCCTTTCCAGCTGTAGGAACCCTGCAGATCTGGCATGACCTGGTGGTACTTGCTGCTGTCTATTGTAATGCTCACTTCTACATAACCAGTCCTGCCAACAGTTGGTATGAACAGTGATACCTGATATTGCTCTTCCCTCATGTACAAAGACACTCTCTTTCTACCTGCCTTGAGTCCTTCCTACATAGACTGGGACCAGCAAGCTCTGCCAACGCTGCAAGCCAGTTTTCAGTAACAGCAAGTATGTTGAATTTATGCTCATAAATAGGTGGCTCCAAATCTTTGGTGGGCTGCAGCACTACTATATAGTTAGCCAATTAATGAACAACACCATCACAAAGCACGAGGACAACACAGCACTAATGTGTTCTGTTTACACATTAGTAATATGGAATATAGGTTTTAAATTGTAACTTTGTGTCTTTCCTGTTGACAGGATAAATTTGCAACCAAGAACAACTTGCAACACCCATTCTCATACAGTAGTGGTAACAGCCGCCCCATTCTGCAACCAAGTACCTTATTAGCCAGTTTTCAGTTCCTCAAATGTCAGTTTTTCACAGAGGAACAGAAACACTGATGCTGTCAGATTAGACTATGCAAAAGATTTTTGTTGCTGTTCCTTTAATTAACTAAACAGGGCACTGCAAAGTCCAGGGATACATTAACAGTCTAGCTGCAAGCAACACTTAAGCTGCATTCTGAAAGGCACCATTTATTATTTCAACAAACTGTCTTATTTTGACTCCGGCAGGCATCTCAGCAAACTACTCCCAGCATTCCCCTTCTTGTACATGAGCTCTGTGCTGCTGCCAAAGCAAAGGGGATGGGCAGTCCCTGCAGACTGCAACACTCAATTCTTGACAACTGCTTGACCCTCTGGTTTTTGCTAACAGTGGGCAATCCTTTGCACCACCAAGTGGCAGAAGCTTCTTCACAGAAATACCCGCCAAACCAAATCATATAGCACATATCTCGCTGCAGAAGGGTAAGAACAAATCTAGAGATGGGACAGACTCACCTGTTGACATATACTCCTTAGTACATACTTGGCATAAATATCCAAACTAGCGGTTTCTACAGTTACTATCCGACTACCGGACTTCCTGGTACCCAGTTCATCATCCATGAGATCATCAACACCTCCAAGGTGGGAAAAGCCAGAGCCTTTCAGCTCTGCATCTCCTGCAAGAAAAGCACAAGTGTCACTAAACCATCCATTCTAAACCCAGACTGACCCACAAGGTATCTCAAGTTTATAAACTCTCTCTGCAGCTAACTGACATGAAGCACATTTACAGCTCAACCAAAGGGCTTCAGACAAGCCACACATCCACCAAAACAGATCTCCTCCAGCCTTCTATACAGCCAAACGCATGAAATACAGTGCCTTTCTCCACCGCTTAAAAATCCTTCTGAGAGGTTCAGGCTAACACAGGTACATACCCAGAACAAAGACAGCCTTCAGCACTGCGAAGACTGCTCCATCCACAATACGATTCTGGGAAGCTGCCAGTAGGTGACGGTCACAGGAAGAGCGAATTCCCACCGTGGGTTTGTCTGCAAAGAGGACAATGAGGAAGGGCGATACCCAGCAAGAGAGAAATCCAGAGCTGCCCAAATTATATGCTAGCCAGTAAAGCAGAATCCAGCTCAGAGAGTCCTGAGGCAAGTCCTTTTCTCAGCTTTAACATGGGGTCCATTTAACTAAGTTTCATGAAGCATAGCGCCAATCATGAAACTAAACCATGATATCCAAATGGGGAGCAATGTCTGTGGCATGAATTCAAGCTCAAACACTACCCTAACTGGATTACAGACTGGTTTAGAGATCTGAGCTATCAGGATACTGATGTGGAGCCAAAACCAGAGCTTCCTGGACTGTTTCCAGACAAAAAGGGAGTGCTGTAAAATAGCAGCTCCTGAACACCAAGTTAAGAAGCTATACAAAGCTCAACACAAAAAAGAAGCGATCATTACTCTAATGGTTTAGTGACAGCAAGGCCACCACTACTGCCTGGTTTTCTGCCTCCAACGCCTCCTCCCCAACATGCCTGGATACCATGAAATTACATAAATGGAAGGATATTCTTCTTTGTTCTCTGCAGAAAGTAGTTTATCAGGCTTTGCCTGCTTTATTCAAAGCAAGCAGGTTATGATTTCTAATCATAGGACCAGTATTTCTTCTCCTGGGTGCAAGAGCCTCAGTACTTTCACAATAAAGAAAGGTTCTACTTCCATTCACTTACTGCCATCCTGCTGGCATGGGTTCAGCTGTGGAGTCTTAAACAGATGAAGTAAGATCCGGCAGGTCAGGCGTGCTCCTGGTTCTGAGTCCTGTTCACTGCAGGCTATGTAAAGAGAACAGCCCACTGAGATTCCTTAAGCACTGGGACACTGACTCTCAATTCAAAAGCTATTCACAGTGCACTGCCCTGAAGCAGACAGTCGAGAAGCTGCAGCAGCCTTATTGCATTTACAAACAGAGCATGTGCAGCAATTAACATGCAAGTGAGCAAATCAATCAGTATAATCCCCAACGACATGCACTGCATTCTGCTTGCTCCATCTTCCCAACTTCACCCTGTCAGAGGCTGAGTATTGCAAACCCCTGAGCAAAGCTAGGAAGGCAGAGTAAAGGCAGAGTGACTCAGGTGCTGCAGGCCCAGCTGGTCAGCTGGCTGCTTTACCCAAAATGCTAAGCTGAACCACATCAGCAGTGGTAGGAGTACTGCTGAAGTCCAGAGCCAAGTACACTGGTCAGACAGTGTAGCTGATCACAGCTCTCTGTGCTTATTTCAGCTTGCACACAAACTCCAGAGAACAAGACATTGAAAAGCCTCAGCACAACCAGTTTTTGATAGAAACCAAAAGGCCAGATACTCTCTAAAGCAGAAAGATCAATTCTTAAATAACATCCTACAAAGGAAGTACTGGAGTCAGGTTTCACAACTACAGAGTTCACAAAGTACAATTCAAGCACAGCCCTTTGGGCCAGAACTCAGACTAAAGACCAACTTTCTGCAGGGATGCACTTACCAGCATTGAGGAGTGAGGGGATAGCAGCACAACGTATCAGGTCTTCCAGCAGCAAGCACTGCCGGGCAATGAGAATGGCAACAAAGGTGGCCAAGGAATCATGGAAAGACAAGTCACTGACCTGGAAGAGAGGATACCAGCCAGTGATCACAACAACCTCTGCGTCATTCCTTCTGTCAGCAATTCTCAGCTTGCTTAGGAGCTGGGGGGTAGAAGGACCCATAACCCCAGGTCAATGTCCACAATAAGCCCAGGCTGCAAAAGGTACAATACCAAAAGGCAGCCCTGGTTTTCAAAGCCTTTCCCCTGTCCTCAGAAGACAAAGCCTCCATCCCTTGTTCATTTATGCCTTCTCCCAAGGGATCCCTCCACTCCTGCTTCAATTCCTTTTCCCCTTATGAATGTTTGCACTTGCATCAACATTGCAGAGGAGATCATTGAAGCCACAGGTCCCATTATTGGAGGAACAGCACAAAGCTTTGAGCACACCCAGCCACTCAGCGCTTAGAGACTTGCAGTAGCCAGTTAGCTCAGCACACAGGATAGCAATGTCGTTCACCCTGGTAAACAAACAATGAAAAACAGAGGGTCAACTTCGCTACTAATGCATGCCATCAGGTCAGTGATTCTTCAAGGGACCCCAGCCTTTGCTCCTCCTTCCTCACACCCCAAGATAGCCAAGGAATACCTACTGGTTTTCTTACCCTCACCTAAAGATTTTACTATCTTGATAGAACTGTGCAAGTTCTGCCTCTCACCTGTCTGGGTCGTGGTGTCCCACACACACATGCATAAGTGCATTACAGACAAAACTGTAGCGGTTGGCTGGGTTTTCATTGAGGCTCTTGCCCAGATTGGTGTACGTAAAGTTATGTGCAGATGGATTTTCAATAGTGTCAATCATGAACTCTGGTTCCCATAGCATGTTGGAGTCAGATGGCTCAACATTGCAGTAGATTGTGTTCTTCACCTTGGAGCAGAAGTCACTAAACAGGACAGGAAAGATTAGGTATACAAAAACGTAAGCTTATACCGAACTCGGATAAGTAAAGCAATCCTATGAAAGACAAGTCCTCCCGGGCCAAGAACATGGGAAGCTCAAGATCACTGTGTACCAACAAAGCCTCTCCCAGAGGAGTGAAGCTGGTCCTTAATTGTAGAAGCACCTGGAAGTTACCTACAGACTGGACAAACATAGCATAGGAATTGCTATTACAGTTCTGGCTGGGGAAACACCTAGCTCAGCCCCTAGTGTCAGAGCAGCTGATGCCCAGAGACAAGTTTAAGAGCACAGCAGGCACGTGGCAATACTGCTTCAGCATCCTTCACCACCCTGCTGCAACTTAGGGTTCACAGATGTTCAGAGTTAAAGATAATGCTCTCCTCAACAGATCTTCCTGAAAATTTGCCCACCTACTATTTGAAACCCATAGATTTTTTTTACATTCACAACATGGAATGAGCTCCATGGTAACTATGAGAACTATGAAGTTTATTCTTTTGTTCTGAACTTACCATTTGTTATTTTCTCTTCATTCCTTTTTGTGCTTATATTATAAAACAAAAGGAATATTCAGTTTCTTTTTCATATCAACAGGAATTTACAAACTTTTATAATTCCCCTTCATCTCCTCTTCTGTGGGGAGGAGATTCAGTTCCTCGTAAGTCATTCCAAACCTCTGGTCATATATCCACCCTCCTTTGGGCCTAACTTCATTTCATGCTTTTTGGAGTCTATTGCCCCAAACCACAATGCATGGTTGTACCATGACTTAAATGATGATCTAATGATCCTCCCTGATCTGATCTCTGTTCCTTTCCAAACAGGACCCAATTTTCATTTTTGACCGTTACTGAACACTCTGATACTCTCAATTACGTATATATTAAAGCTCAGAAAGTAGCATATATCCATCCCTACACAGAATTTAGAAGGGGTCAAGGACAATCCTATGGGCAATTATTTTATGCTTAATTTCATCTGCCAGTTTATCACCTTGTCATCATCACTGTGCCCTACTACAACAACCTGCAGCCACCTTCTCTTGCTACATGCTGAATAACAGTTACATGAAAAGTTCTGATGCAGCCACTCATAAAACTTCCAATGAGGAGAACAGCATAAGCACTAGCAAAGTCCTCAGGACTCCTCAGGAAGGGACCACCCTCAAACTATTAACTTCTTCTCATTCCTTCACTTCATCTCTAACCTCCTGGTTGCCTGCTAGAAGATACTCCTTTTCATCTGTGGCCATTTACTCTAAAGCCTTTCTGAACAGCTTTTGGGAATTCAGTTAGACTAAGATGAGGTTTCTGCTTTCCATATGTGTGATGACTCTGTCAAAGAACTCCAATGCACCTGCAGCCACAGCACTTCCTCTCAGTTCAGTCCAGATACGAATTCAAAGGCTCTCAGTAGACCAGAGTTTAGCCAGTTCACAGCAAGGCACAAGCCACTCTCACAACCCCTCAGTTGGGGGTAACACCAAGGGTTAGATGTCCCTGTGGCATATCTGCACTGAAAACACCAGTATGGAGCAGGGGCTGTGAGAGAAGACAAAGCGAAGCACCGTACTGGGAAACAGTCAGGAGAATCACCCTTCCCAGGATCACGTAAGCAAAATGACAGGAAGATACAGGTACTCCCATCTCTAGGCTGTGAAGGGAGGAGCTGGAGAGGAAGAGCTCCCGAGAGAACTGCAAAGGGCAAAAGGCCACAGGGTAAAGTAAGCCCATGGGACAGAGCCTGGAGGCAACATCAGCAGAGCAGAACCTGAAAAGCCAACAGGGGCAGAAGAAGGATGAGGAATGCAAAGGAACAAACCCAGAACCAAGCAGAGCCGGTTCAGAGGCAGTCCAAAGATTATTAGGCAGCCGAGCACACACAAGGTAGGAACAGACCTCTCTACTTCTATCCTTTAGGAGTGGGGTAAGAAAACACCTGTGGAGGTGCAGAGAACTACTGAAGGCAATGTACTAAAACCAACTTGACAATCTAAGATTATACATGGGTAAGCACTGCCTGTGAAACAGCTGATACTTCAGTTCCCCATTGAGAGGATTTCAGGGACAACCCCATCAAACAAGATTACAAGCAAAGCTTAAACCAAGGTTCTACACTGGTTAGCACCCACTGCATCCCACCTGGGATCATACTCACCTAAAGAGCTCCCCAAATTTACTTTTGAGGTGACTGCAGGAGGTATACAGGTCATACAGATAGGCCAGGATACAGCGCTCTGCTGAGGAGCCATCTGAGCGGTTCATGCCATGCTTCACCACCCCACACAGACTGCACAGAGACAAAAATAACTGCTGCAGGGACACAAGAAAATCTGAAGGAATAAGCTCATTACATAGATATCTTCCTAACCTCACAGCAGCAGTGCTCAGTGGGCAACATATCCTGTTCCCCATAAATTCCATGAGCTGAGCTTCCAGACAAAAAGCTGCTGCCATTTAGGAAGGATATAAATATATCCCTGCCCCTTACAAACCACCAGAATATATACTGCTTCCATCCACACAGTGAGGGGAAGATTCCCTTACCCTTCGAAGACTTGAGCCATTTGGTCTTGGTTCAATATAAGGCAGGAGTGGTAGTGCCGCAGCACAGCCACGATGCACAGGCACAAGCTGGTAGTGTAGCTGCCAACAAGGTCGGAGGATTTCAACAGCAGTTCTGCCTCCACCACGCTCAGTTCATTCAGCAACTGCACTCAATGACAGAAAAACCCTTCAACAGCCACATGGGTAAGGTATGGTCAGAAATGGAGCAAGCATACCACACCAGCCTATAGGACCTGCCAGAAAAGGGACTGGCAGGCGCTCTGTGCCTAAAGATGTACCCCTGAAACAGTTGGCATGCCATACTTGAGCAATGTCTTACTCTGACAGTACCGAGGGCTGTCAGTGCTAGGGTATCAGACAGTGAGTGGGATATGGCCATAGATAGTAGCAGGAAGCTTGTTTGGTACTTCTATGCTCAGTAAGTCTCTATCAAGCTCTCTTTTTAAGGCTAACAGCCTTAATTCTGTCAGCAACCATAGCAAGGCTTCAAGAGACACCTGGCACAGGCTGCAAAAACAGCAACAGGATTTTAGCAGGATCCAGAAGGCAGCCTGCACTGCCATGTGCCAAGGATCCTTCCAGGGGAGGGAGGTGGGAGAGCTGCCGGAGATAGACAACTCCCTTCTCACTCAGCACAGGGCCTTGCTGCAGCCAGGGACAGAGATGCAATGCAAGTCCTTTGGAGACAACCCTGAAACCTCTGGAAGAATAATCCTCAGAACACAACATGTAAGACTACCTGTCACAACCTATCCTTAACAGCTGTAGCTCAGGAGCACTGCAAGGACACAACACAGGTCAGAGAGTCACCAGCAGTCCCAGAAGCCCAACTGTTGCTGCACAGATCGGCTGTCTTTCAGGCTGATGAGACCTGACCCAGAACGCATTTAAGGACACTGGCTTACCTGGATGGCAAAGTCAATGAGACCGCTGATATTGAGTGAATACTCCATCAAGTCAAATATGAACTGCACATGCTGTACCAGAGGCAGGTGGTATGACATTCCCAAGGCAAAGCTGGTGATCTGTTCCAAGACATTGCGAGATACCTGCAAGTGCAAGAAACAAACAGTCTCCCTGTGAAGAAGTCACTCAGCAGGCCCATATCCCTTTTCCTCCAGGAAGCTGCTCTAAGTAACCTGAAGGGACACAGAGCCCAAGAATGACAGCGGTCCTGCAAATTACATACCTGAGATGTGACTTGGTGCTGATCAAAGTGAGAAAGGTGCTGGAACTTTGCAAAGATATCTTCAGCTGTTGGGAATGCTTCTGGCTTGCTTTTTTTCCTTTTCTGGCCTTCCTCTCCACCTACCAAAGTTGGGAGGATCAGAAAACAGTATTAGGTGGCCTTTCCCATCAGAGAAGGACTAGACATCAGCCATCAGCACCTGCCATGCAGCATAGCCAAAAAGCCTAAGTCCCACACCTTAGGCTGATAAAGACCATCCTGAATTCAAAATAATAAACTGCTGAGGAAGGAGCTTCTAACATAAGAATGATAGTAGGGTTAATATCTAATTTATCCCAAGTGGTAGGTGAAGGCACCCTTTGGAGAGGAAAATACTTTCTCTCCATTTAGATGTTCACTAATTCCCTGAGAACAGATGTTCTGTATTGGAGATGTTCAGCCTCCAAATTTCTCTGTTAGAGCACCCCACCTTTGAAAGCATCATCTTTCTATCACATTTCAAGTTACCTTTCCAGAACCAGACCAAGAGACAAAACAAAAAAATTGTAGCCACATTCTCAGCCAATGTAAGTCAGAGGCTGTCTATGGATCCTGACACAGCTATCCAAATTTCCCATCCAATGTATTTTGCATGTGCCCCAAGCATAATGGCATGCTACATTTAACCAAAGTCTTTGCTGAATATGCATAGGCAAAGTCTTCTTTACTTCTTGCACAAGCATTTAAATGGAAGACTAAACAAAATCTGAAAAGCGTAAGCTTTGGCCAGGGCTTCACTTTGAACTGACATGACTTACTGCTCTACTGAAGAAAAGTGTTTTAACGAAACAGATACTGCCAGCAGGAAACCATTCATCTCACTTGCTGGTCAGTATGCCTGGGAACAGAGCACCATTCCAGACTCGCAGTGACTGACAGAGTTTACCAGGCACTGTAGATTATATAAAATCCTTTCACTGCAACCCAAAGGAGACAATCCAACTGGAAAGATGCTTCCACTTCAGAAGCTCACACTCTACTAACCTGTCTCTGCTGTGCTCTTTCTGTTCAAGACTTTTAGAATGTCTTTGGTTATTTTCTTGATCGTATGCCGAGCATCATCCCGTTGCTTTCCAACTCCAAAAAGAACTACCAGCCGTTGGTTACACTCATGGCTGCATGACTCCTCCTAGGGAACCAGAAAAGGCAACTGTATTAGCAACTACAAGCCTGAATGCTTTCATCTTGGCTTCAAAGGAAGAGGAAAGCTTCATCTCGGAAGTTGTTCTAGGTATAAGCAAGGAGACATCTTAAGTAGCACACCTCCTGCAGCAGTGCAGGAAAGCATAACTGCTCCTTACCCACCCACAGCAGTACTGCAGGGAAACTTAGCAGCCTCATGAACAGAGCACAAGGCAGCAACAAGGGAGGAGTTATGAGCAGGTCTTGTACCTGAGGAATAGGAAAGTGTGTTGCATACTGGATGTGCCGAGGCTGGTCATATAGGGATGCTAGCATTCCTTCCACAGACTTATCCTTCAGCAGAGGCTTTGCGTCCTTTTCAGGATCTGGTTTCTCAGGGGAAGGGCTGGCTTTAGATTCACAATGCATTGGAGGGGAAAACATCTAGGGAGCCGTAAGAACAAGAAAACGTAGTTAGAGAACACGGTCATGCAACAGTAAAGACTGCTGAAGGAAGGTACATCTACTCAGACCTAAAAAGGAGCAGAGAGGGGGTGGAAGAAACATGCAGCTCTTAGGGCAATGACCAAGGGAATGGGCTGACACTATTCCCATTTATGCTTCTGCTTTATGTTGAGAAACAAGTTAAAAAACAACGAGATATAAGTAACTAGGACTTCATATATTGGGAACCACCTCCATAAAACAAGCAAGGATCCTGGGAAAACCACAGAAAAGCCACAGCTCTGCATATTACACCTGTCTAACACGTACCTTGGAAGGCCAGAAATGGCTAGAGGAATGAAGGTACTTGGGGATTTTTCAAACACCACAAGTTATTTTTATTGTTAAATACTTCAAAACATTCTGCAACCATGATCTTCATCAGGGACTGCAGCAACAGGACAAGGGGTGATGGGCTCAAACTTTGACAGAGTAAGTTCAGGTTGAAGATAAGAAGTTTTTCCCTGTGAGGGTGGTGAGGCACTGGAACAGGTTGCTCAAAGAACTAGTAAATGCTCCACCCCTGGCAGTGTTCAAGGCCAGGCTGGACAGAGCCTTGGGCACACTGGAACAACCCTGACACCACCAGCACACCGGAACAACCCTGTCACTTTTCTGGCTCTACAATAGAGAGGAAACGCACAAAAGCGAGGCACCTGCTGGCCCTGATTACAACATACTGACCTACTTACTGAGTAGCTGGCAGAAGATGCAGAAACATACCGAAAAGTCTGTTTTCTCCATGTCATCAAAAAGCATGCTGGAGTTGTGGTCAATGTCAATGGGCTCAGAAAGACCTGTGTCCTAGGAAGAAACAGAGCAGCTTTAGAACCTGGTGATGTACCAGGAAACAGGAGAATATTTATTTAACATAGCATTTTAAAGGAACAACACTTATTTTACACTTGGACAGCAACAGCAATATACCAACACACTCATGGAGCCTCTACTCAAGCTGAAGCTTAACACACTGCAAACATCATGGACAGGCCTCACGTAGCACCTCATTATAGGCTGCTCTGCCCTGAGCAGTGCAAGATTTTCCTGTCTACCCCTTTACGTTCTGCAGGCCCTTTCCAGGCACTCAGAACACAGCTTTCTACTTTTGAAAGTGAAATGGTAAATAGGTTGGGGAAAGGAGAAGCATGAGTCACTGGTACATCCTCCAGCAGATAACAGCAAAGAGGCTGCAAAGCTGGTAAAAATGGGCAAGCACGACATGCTGAGGAGGGCCATCATGCTTGTGCTTTCACCTCTAGCTTGATTCCACTGTTTCCTTCTGTCTCCTTCCTGTCATGCTCCTCAGCAGGATCATCAAAGGGCGAGGGTGGGCGAGGCCCATGAGAATCCATAGCAAGGTCACCCCGGGAGATGAGTGTGCACATGTAGATGTTGTGAGAGAAAACATCGTGTCGGATTAACTCACAGAACAGCAGCACCAGGTTAAAGAACTCCACCTTCTCATTTTCCTTCCCAGGATCAGCTGAAAAGGACAGCACAGACAGTCAGGTCTATCAGAAGCCTTCTGCAATGCTACAGCAGTCACCTAGCCTAGGACTAGAGAAAGTGTTTCCAGAGATCTCAACATAGCTACTGATACACAGTTGCGAGATTAGAGCAGAGACTAAAAGCAGGAAATTCAGTTTCAACAGGTAGCAGTTAACTAAGTCAGAAGCTTCCGCTTAATCCCTCAGACCAGACGCACAGGACTTCAGCCTGGAAGTGCTATTTCTGGGTGTATAAACTGGCATTATTCAGAGTTGACAGTATCCTGTTCCCCTTAATCTGTTTCAGTACTTCAACTGAGAGACTATTCCAGAGCTTTGTCACTTACTAGTTAGAAGCCCCACTAGTTCTCAGCCTGAATTAATTCCAAATTAGGCTGCACTAATTTATTCTCAGCCAATGCCCTGTTAACAAAAGTGTTTCTGCATTATCTTTCTGTCACCTGGCCCTCCAGTATTCTTTCCTTCCATCTCCAAGGTATGTTCTGGATCACAAGAAAGCCAGAAAGAGATTAAAGTACATTCAAGACCTACACACAAGAGAAGAGCACATGCAGTTTGAAGGAGAGGGAAAGCTAGAAACTGAGACCACAAGTTTTTATTACATACTTAACATAGGAGCTTGAGTGTCAAGGAATTGCATAAGGACATCCTGAAAGACAGGAGCGCTGGCTGCTGAGAGAGAGCCTGAGGAGATGGAGCCCTTCTCATCCACAACTTCGGAGTCCCCACATCTCTGTAGAAACAGAAAAAAGCACTGTGACCTATCCCAGAGGAGAAAGTCATAACCCATAAACCCCCAAAAGAAGTTTCAAGAGACTTCTATCTTGCACTTATAGGAAAGCCACCACCCAGGTTTCTGTGAGCCACTTCAGTCTCCAAGTATGCCAGTACTTCTTCACTGCGACCACTTGTCTTCAAATGTAATCAAGAAATGGGATACACATCATCCCACAGGCTCACTTATGATCTACTTTTGAGCTAGACGGAGCAAATGCCATAATTAACAGCACCAGCACTAAGAGGCGCTGATCAGCCTTTCTTTTCAGTGCAAAGTAGATAATCATAGTCGGGTAACTTCTCCTCTCCTCACCAGTGCCAGCTTTCCAGGAATAAGGGCGTACCTCAGCTTCTATCTCTGCTTGACGCTTCTCCAGGAGTTTGGCCACAACCATAGCCCTGTGGCGCCCAGAGCGCTTATAGCTGACAGCCCACTCACACAACAAGGCCACCACTGCATCGTCATCAGAGGAGATCTGTTGAGATAAAAGCACTGCAGTGAGAACCTGAGCCAAGCAGAATAGGTGAGCAGTCCTAAGGCCTCAGGTTGGATATAGCAGTAAGTCTGCTTCTAGCAGAACACAGCCAGAAGACCACTACATTCCTGGAGGACAGATGTCAAGCTAAAGCTTTGACATCTCTGCTTTGTCTCCGCTTTGACTCCACTTTGCAGCATGAGGTGATCCACAGCCCTTCACAAATCTCAGAATGGTTTTGCTTCTGAAAATCATCTCTTCAGGCAGGACATCTAACAGCTAACCTCAAAACAGAGTGAAAACCAGCTTCAAGCAGTATACAGAGTATGAAAACTACCATTCCTGCGGCTTTCTGCCAAGAGCTAATACAGTACTGGTAGCACTACGCTCCTACACATTGTAAGTATGTCACCTACTAGGCTAAAAGGAACTTGAACTGTGAGCTCCGACTGCTAGGAAGCAGCTGCCGGCCCAGAATTTGACTAGGCTATAATTTACTTCTCTCAGACACATAATATGGCCTTATCATTAAAGTGCTCTCTGGACTGATATCCTCCATCAGGAGACCTCCACTGACGGCTGCATAGATTCTCAAGCTTACACATATGTGTTAGTGCAGACTTTCTAGAGCATGAACACCCCCCCTTTCACACTTTAGTACCTCCCTAACTTTAGATTGTGCAAAATCTTTTTCAATGGAGACTGCATCTCATGGGCAAATGCCACCGCCTGGTCAGCTCTGTGCAGATACAGGACAGTAACCATGCAACAGAGAAAAGAACAGGCACATGCAAGACCAGGCACAGCAGCAAAGTTCCAAGGCACCTCATGACTGTCTTTGGTTGGACCCAGCCCAAATATCCTGTTATACAAGGAATCCAATGAGTTGCTGAAGTCAGATCTTTCAAAGCTGTGGCTGTCCAGAACTTCTAAAGTGTGCAAGACACGGCCAATAGTGAAACCTAGAAGAGAACAGAGGAAAGAAATGCACGCTTGGCAACTAGTACAACACACTCTGGAGCAAAAGTTTCTGTGAGCTTGGGAGACTGCCTAAAGAAAGCTGAACCAGTTAGGCAAGCATACCAAGCTTAGTATCCTGACTCTCACAGCAGTCAACAGCTGATGTCAGGGGAAAGCATGAGAACATGGCATGTATACAAAAGTACAGTTCTCTGATCCACATTTTCAGCTTCCAGGAACAGGAAATCTTTATACCTGGGGAAAAGAACCTGAGCAAGATTTTGCACTGAAAGAGAGTCATTTGTGTTTAACCCACTGCTGACAGTAAACATCAACACCGAGGAAAAAAAAGTCAAAGGAAAAAAAAGTCAAAGAAAACAGCCAGACAGGAAGTTCCTCAGGGTAACACACGAAACATGGCCAAAGAAACTTTAACCTACAGCAAGTTACCTGCTGTGGTTTCTTGGCACTTGTCAAATGACCAGCGAACCTCCACAGCCTGGCCACGTTCCTTTATCTGCTGCTCAATCTCACGCAGCTTTGCCCGAACCTGGAAGGAAGGCACTTGTGTAAACATACAAAAAGATGACTTACAAGTACTGGGTACAAAATTATCAGAAAACAAAGAGTATGACAGCAGTTCTACTCAAGGTTAGATTCTGCCCATCTTCAAAGGGCATCACTGTTTTGCTTATAGCCAAATTGGAGCAATTCATTCCTTGCGAGTGAGACAGCACATCCAGCTCTGCTTATCACACAACATGAAAAGAAAATCCTGAAAGAGCTAAGACACAGCTATTACCTTGGGCCACAAGAGCCCCCTTTTTTGAAGGCTGCTCACCTGCTGTGTAAAGGTTGAATTCCCTCCTGGCATAGGCAAGTTGGATGGGGCTATGGGCAGGTGGTCCAATGGAGAGCCAGTCTTTATCCTGCTATCAGTCAGTGAGTAATGCCACACAAGGGCACTTGGGCAACACAAAATTATGCTCTGCAACAGATAGAAAAGTTAGTATCATTGAAAGGACAAAACCAATGAAGTTCAAGTACTTTCTATAGAAACAACCACTCCTTTATCCCACGCCCAGACATCCATCATCCTGCATAAATATTTACTTCCTGGGGGGAGTGGGGTGGGTGTTTAAGCTCTCAAAGTGTTTGGGCTAAAGACCATATTAGAGTAGAAAATAAATGCTATTTCTGCTGAACTGAGTTTCTTGCCCTAGGTAAGCTTAAGGAAGCCAAGACCAGAATCCCACATTATCCAAACACAGTGCACATTGCTGCAGTGCTCTTGGCTGCTCCTAAACAGAACTTATTTTCTATAACTCACACAGCCAATGCACAACCCCAACCCTCATGGTCCAGAAGAAGCACTTACACTAGTGGCTTACAGCCATCATCAAGAGCAAAGTGTGAGAAGAAACATGAGCCAAAACCACAAACACTTTATACTGTATTATTTAATAATCACAAGTATGATTATAGTAATGATTCTAATAACATTATTATAAATTTATTTTCATTCTTTTGTGATCCTATACAGATACTCAGACAAACATAAAACTTCACTGAAAGATCCCAAGGATACACCCCTACAGCTTCTGGCTTACAAGGAATCAGACATTAAAATGGAGAACCAAGGTTGTTTTAAACACTTAAATGAAAGAATCTAACATATCTGGAGAACATCTGAGCAAAGGTTAATGATGTACGCTGTCAGAAATGCATGTCTGCAGCCTCACTCCACCCAGTTCCAGCTTACAGCCTCTAGATCTTATTCTGCCTTAGCCTTATCTACTATCTGCAGATCAGATCTGTAGATTTCCTATCAGAACTCTTCTAAGACATAGCAAAAAGGATCAGACCATCATTAACCAACTTGAAGTTGTTCAGCAGGTTGTGTTCAAACCCCAAATCAGCCACATCTTTGAGGTGCATACACTCATATGTTTTTCCTAAAACTCATCAAAGGATTTCTGTATTTAAGAAGGCATGTTTTATCACATGCAAACTAGGAAAAAAAAAAACAAACAACTGAACTCCTCCCCATCCCTCTGTGAGTTAGGAGGAAGAAGAGGGGAAGTGAGTGGGCAGCTGCGTGGCTCTGAATTGCCACCTGGGCTTAACCCATGACAGGGGCTGTTTGGTTTTAAGAGCTCATAAAATTACAAAACACTCTTTCATTTCTGACATAGTTTCTTTCTCAAGATGACAACCTGTTACCAACATATTCCAGGTGAAATGACCCTTTCATTCTCATCCCCTCCTCAACAGAGCTTTCCCAGCTATCTGGGGCACCTGTGAACAGAGCAAAAGGCTCTGCTCCAACCCATTTTTCTTCATGCAAGTCAGTCAAGGGCATTGCTACAGCAGTGATGATTGCTACAAAAACTCTGCAACACCTCAGCAAAGACCTACCTTCAGACAATCATGGTTTGATATTTCAGTACTCAGGAAGTTGCTGCCTCAGACTATAATGATGTTTCTGTGATGGCACACAACATAAACTCTCAAGCATCACCAGCCACTACTCAAACCTACCTGGAGGATGCAGCTGAGCCCATAAACCACTGGCCGGTGCTGGGGACACAGCAGTAAGTCACTGAAAGGGCTGGGAGGAGGATTCCCTGCAGCTGGCTGAGGGGTGGGAGTTGAAGGAAGAGCGTTTCCTGTCTGCGCAGACAGGATGTGGGGTGGGTGCCCACCAGCACCATCCAGCTGCATAGCAAGCCTGCGGGTGCAGAAGTAGGCCAGACGTCTGGACAGGTATGCAGACTGCACAAACTCTCCAGAGTACTGCAGGGGAAGAGTCGAGGGGGAAAAATCCTTGTTAAAAGCAACACAAGAGAAATCCTTGACTGTTCAAAGCATATACTGTGTGGCACTGCCTTGTAAAAGACAGTCCCTTTTTACAGATAACTCATTAAACATCATGGATTGCCCACTGGCTACTAAGCATCAGAAAAGCCTTTTAAATGCTCCACAGGAATGACTTAATGTATCAAAATGTACCCACACCCAGTTCCAAAGGTCTGCCAAGAATGCCTTGCAACAGGAAACAAAAATAGTTGTCATGTACTGGGAACAGTGAGTCCAACTATCACAGCTGTGACACAGGCAGGGATTACGATGTCCAGTGCAGGGAAACAGGATAAATGAGAAAGAAACAGAAGACAGCAGGAGTAAAAGGTCTCCTTGCATAAGCAAGGATCACTGTGGCTCACAGCCACCCCTGAAGCCCAGCGTTCAATGGATCCTTTTTCTTCTCCCATTTTATATTCCTGGTTCTGACTTCATTTGTAGTATTTTGTGCTTTGTACAGAAATTGATGGTTTAGGAGCTAACCTGGTTAGTTCTGTACAACATTTCACTTTTGCCTTGAAAGTCTGCAGTGTTTAACTCTGCTTCCAAGAGGGGACTCTGGGGGTGTAGGGTGGAGGGAGGGGGCATGCAGCTGTAAAACGTGAGGCAATGGTGGCTTTCTCTGTATTTTTTTTTAATGACCAAAATATTCAATTTGCAGTTTTCTACCTTCTAGGGAAAAAAAAAAAAAAAAAGAACAACAAACAAAACACAACCCCCCAGAAAACCCCTAACAAACCATAGAGCTATGGATGCTTTCTTGTAATAGCGGAAAGGAACAAATGGTGAACCCTTTATATAATAATTTATATTAAAAAAGAAAAACATTCCACAACAAACAGATGCTATGAGGGCTGCAGCAGCTCTGCTCTGGAGCCAGGCTGAGAGCTGGGCTGGGTCAGCCTGGAGAAGAGAAGGCTCTTGAAGGGGAGACCTTAGAGCAGCTCCAGTGCCTAAAGG
>JASSUY010010715.1:0-38927 GCA_032466535.1 Forpus xanthops
CCATCACTGGCGGTGTTCAAGGCTGGGTTGGACATAGCCTTGGGTGGCATGGTTTAGTGGGAGGTGTCCCTGCCCCTCGCAGGGGGGTTGGAACTAGATGATCTTAAGGTCCTTTCCAACCCTAACTATTCTATGATTCCTGCAAAGTTGACAGTCAATGGCCCTGAACCTGGGACTGAAGTGGGCGGATAAATATTTGCAGTAACAGAGCAGCAAACACCAGTACCTGGGCAGCACTCCACCGTCTCCTGGGCTGGCAGGGTCACTGGCAGGATCATCCTGAAGTTTCCATTGTCTTGGTTTTCCTCAACATTTTTAGACTTCATCTCCTGTGGAGATCTGAGTTGTATCAAACAGAAATCTGATTAAGAAACAAGAACGATACAAAATCAATACGTGTGCACTAGGTGGATTAACTGTGGCTTACTGACAGGTCCTGAAATGTAATTACACGTAGGAAATCATCAGCCACTATCTAAATCTGTAATGAGGATGAGTTTGGCATCATACTACTGAACTGCACTTATCAGTAGGTAGGTACTTATCCGTGAACTGCACTTACCAGTGACTGGGTAGGCAATGAGGAGCAGCTCACATTGAGTGCTCAGCTGGTCAAATGAGATGCACTTCAGTACAAGCTAATGGACAATCTAACACAGATCTCTATACACAGAGCAAGTGAATCACAGACTAAAAACAACTGTTGGCTGTGCTGTCCTGAAAGGAAGCCCAGAGTGGTATTATGCATTATAGAATTGAAATTTAGATGAGATGAATCATGCCCTGAGCGCGTTCCTGATGTTTTGGTAATGTCTCCTTTCTCTCACAGGCTTATGACAGTATCCAGCAGTGTCGTGGTTTAATTCAAAGTTAAAACTAGACAAATTCAGACTGCAAATGAGGCTCAGCATTTTGAATGTAAGGTGCATTAAATGGCAGAACAATTTGCCAAGGATTGAGGTGAAACCTTCATTGCTGAAAATGCTACAGTGGAAGTGGAAGTTTCCCTCTGTTTTAAGCAGATCATTCATTATTTGGACTGCATCACTCTAAATGCTCCTCTGGTAAGAACGTCGGGCACAGAGCTTGTTGATGGGTGAAACAGGAGGGTCTTCCAATCAAGTTTTGAGAAAGTACTAAAATACTAAGACAATTTAAGATGCCTTTTGCTTACACATTGCAGGTTTGGCATGTCCTGTGAGATGTGCCTTATTGGGCAGCGTTGGGTCCACACGATCACCGTTCTCCACAAGACGTTTAAGGGACAAACGCCGCCGAGCTCCCCGTCCGGATGCCCAAATTCCAGGTTTCAAATACTTACTCTCTAGCACCACCTAAGTGCAGCCCTAAGTAACACAAAGCAGTGCTTCCCTTTCGGAGCGCACCTCTCCATAGGACCTGGAAGGGGCTGTCCCTGTGTCACCAGGAATGTCCGCACCGGGAGATGCAGACTGTCACCACGCACCATCGTCTGCCACTTGTCAGTTCGATATACACCTCCCAAAGCGGTCTGTGGTCCTGGCAAGGCGCCCACAGCCTGTCCTGGGTCATCCTGCACTGGATGCTTCTGTTAAGGTTGCTGGGAGTCGTTCTGCTGTCAGTGATGGTGCCGAAGGACCTCCTTCACCAGCCACTTACCCACAGCGCACTCCTGCAAATTGCAGGCAAAAATGCATGAGGTTTCCATCGCTGATATGTTTGGAGCAATTCCTAAGTCCTCTGCAGACAGAGGGTAAGGTGGGCAGTGGGGCCAAGGCTGCAGTTTGTGTTGCTCCAAGTGCAAGGGTCTGAACTGTGAGTGCCCTGAGTTACCCATAGTTGTTTCCATGGGAGACACCATAATTACTCCACCATTGCTCAATCACGGTTGTTACTTGAAAGGCAACACGCCTGTCATGCTTCAGCAGTCATTCCGCAGGGCTGGATGGACCTGACTTGATTTACTTTGGTGCTGTGTATTCCCAGCTGCCCTGCAGGCACTGTATCCATACATGGGGTCCAATAGGGGCAATGATGCTGCCCGCAGCAAACAGCACCGAGCCTGGCTCTGGGGAGAGAGCCTGTGGGCAGCCCCTGCTCAGGCCTTCTGCAAACCAAGAGTGAGCCTAAACCCGTGGTAGCAAAAGAGGGTTCTGGATTCAGCAGCTCAAGTAGACTATGTAAGGACACGGCTGTGCTGACAGGGCAGGCCAGAGTAAATTATTTGTACCAACTTTACACCTAATGAAATGGAGAGATGCGCAGGCGATCCACATAAAAAGAGCTGTTGAGACTAAAGTGTAGATATTTAAATGGTCCATTTCAGCTAGACCAGCTTAATCATGTGTAATTGCTTTGCTTAATTGTTACTCATGCTTAATTCAAGTTCTCACCCAATCTGTACATATCACTACTCCTGCATCTTAGGACAGTGACTGCATTGAAGAATGAAGACGGGCTGCAGTGTCTGAGGCATCTCAACATTTGAGATGGCAAAAGCTTGTGCTATTTTGGTAATGGAAAGGATAGAACTGAAACTCACGGAAATAAAGGGAAGACAGAAGGGTCCTTTGTATTTGCCCCTTTCTGAGGTTGTTCTCATTCTGCACAGGGTGGATAGATGTGTCGATTGTTGAATTATGCAATTGAAATTATTCACACTGCTATGATCAACAGTGAAAAGTACCATGTGTCAGCAATGTAGGATTAGTGTACCTTGGAAAGCGGTCAGATGATCCTTACATGTGATAAATGCTCTTATATTTTCTTTGCATGGTGTAACACTAACCAAGCCCTTTTCTAGACAATAACGTTGGACACTGATGTGAGGTGAAGGGTTATAAATCTCCTGGTGTCCTGGTGCAACTGGAACACAAATATTTTGATTTAATCAGAAGTGTGTTCTCATTTTGCTGTTATTTTTTGCTGCAACACAGTCCAAGGGCATCATCTGCAGGCAAGTGCATTGAGTAGGATGAACTGGGCAAAAAGGAGGAAGGAAGACAGAGCAAGACAAATGCTAATCAAGAGCTCAATGACTTGCAGCATCATATAACATGTCCTGCTACCACAATGCAAGCCTGCAGCCACTGTCCCTATGCTGGCTGTGCCCTGTGCTCTTGTCACTCCATCTGGAAGGGATAAAGTCACCTCATAGGCTCAGGAAAAGAAGGAATTCTGCTTTGTCACAAGTTCTCTATTAAAAAACAACTTTGTGCTTTCTTTCCCATTAGAAGAAAACAGGGGTATTGCACCCTCTGTAAGTACAGAAGGAGGATGCAACATCTTGGAAGAGTTTTAATGCCATGTAGCAAAACCCTGTCTCATTTCTGACACTGCACTGGGACAGCCAGGTGATTGCATTCACCCACAAGGCATTCAGCTCCTGACAAAAGATGTTCCCAAATGCCTACTGAGCATCTCTGCATCCTCAGATACACATATCTGCATCATCACTTCATCCTAACCCCCAAGCCCACAGACCAAAACCGCAAAGACTCAGGCAGCCTAGACAGCTTAGAAAGTGAAGGAATGCTCACAGAGCCAGACAAGCCAAGGTCTCTCCTCTTACAGCTATTGATTGATTTGGAATAAGAGAAGAGATTTTTTTGCACTGTGCCTCTGACAAAAAAAAAGGGCAAAAAGAAGCCACTGACAAAGTGTGGCTTTGGCCAGGTTCTATTTCAGATGCTGTAAAAGGCTCGGATGGAAGGCATGTTTTTATCCTGAGGCCTCCAGGTGAATGTTCTTTTCACTTCCAGAAGACCACATAAGGTAAGCCTGGACCACCAAGCTCACGTGAAAGAGTGAGGTCCGGCAGGATGTCACCTGTTTTCTTCCATCCCTGTGCACATTTCTGCTGCCCACAGCCCGCTCTGCTCTCTGCCCACTGGTTGCCAGCTCACTGCATCAACCAGAAGCATCTCAAGGCTGTGATGAGCATCCTCCGCAGCCCGCTGAGCCAGCAGACACAAGGACCTCCAGTCCCTGTTAACATTCCTTCGCTGAAGAGTCTCCTGGGGTTTCTCACAGGATAAAATCACCTTTAAAGGTCTATTGGAATCTCTGTGATATTTTAACTCCGGTGTTTCTCATCTCTTCTTCAGCAAAAGACAAGGTCAAGTGTCTTGCTGAGTCCAAAAACACATCAAAGGAAAAGGGCTGGGGGAAACGAAAGCAAGCTCTCTGTGTAAAGCATTTCAGAGTACTCATGCAGCATATTAGAGAGCAAAAGGAGTTTTCTGGCTCCTATCTGGCTGCTGTTGCAACTGTTAATGTGGTTTTGTTCCATTATTAATGACACCAGAAAGAGAAATCAGGCCTTCCAGACAAACTTGAGAGACTCTCAGACAGCAAAGAGAAGGGAGAGAAAGAAAACAACTTAAAACAACAGAAACAGGCAAAGGGAAGGGGAAGGGAAACAATATACTGAGAAGGCAGCAATAAAAACCTGCAGATGACAATAGCAGTGTAAGGATGGTGAACTGAACCTCTTATGAAGCTTGTAAATCATTCCCAGAGTCTGCTACTTTAAGGGCACTTTGTAATTAAGCAAGGAAAATCTGATTTCTTACAGCCTGCACTACACTGCTTGATAAATCATGTTTCCTAGAGCTGCTGTTTGACGAGGAGAGAAAGCTAAAACCAGGAAGCAGCAGTAACGGATGAAATGTCTGTAACCCTGAGCTGGGTTATCATTAGCTTCATCTGAATGTGGTTGGACAGGATTCCAATAAAAAACTGTGTTAGGAACATGCATCATGAACACAACAAGGCAAAGAATCTCAGGGCTAGAGCCCCAATCTGACTTTCCTGTTAAGTTACCCTGAGTCACCTTCCAAATCAGCATCCCTGCAGAGGAGCCCCTTTGTTCCCATCTATGCTGCCAAAGCCTCACACTAAGTGCCGCAGCTTAGGATGCACCACCAGCAGTGTCCTCTTCAAACCCCATCCCAACAGCAGCAGACATCTGCGGAAGCTCATCCCCCATTGCATGTGGGGTGCTGGGAGGCAGTCAAGTGCTGGGGGTAAAGAGAGGGGCCAAGCGCCATGGTTAGATTTGGCTAGAGTGGCTGCTAGTCAATAACACAGCTATCATCAGTACTGTGTGTAGTCAGGTGATTCACTCTGCAGCCACATGTTGATGGGGCTGCACCCCATGGTCTTCAACACTGTCCCCTATGGTGATGCTCACCACAGCCACGCTCCTCTGCAGGCTGATAGCAGGGAGCCTGCCCCTAAAATCCCCCCTGCTTCTCCACTGCCTGTCAAGGGCCTCCCACCCAGCCCAAAGCACTCACCCAGTGCTGTTCTCTTCATACCCCAGCACGTTTCTGCTCCAGAAATACATCCTCCCTTGTAGAGGGATGTTTGCAGCACAGCAGGAGAAAGCTTTGCTTGCAAAGAGCTGTCAGGGAGAGAGGAACCAGCTCCTGTCAGATAAATTTGGCTTATAAAAATCTGATTAAATGCTCTCCTAATAGTGGGCATTTTGTCATGGGTATCACTGTTCCTTGAGGTGCAGTTTATCTACAAAATAAAACAATCTTCTGTTCATTCTACAATCTTCCCTTTAAAGAGGAGGAGTCTGAAAGTTATTTGCTGTTAATTATGCTGAAAACAAACACTCATTTCTTATTCCAGGACTGATCATTTCACCTATACTGCAAAGCCAAAACAGCCAATACTTGGGAAGAGCTCCAGATCTGGATTTCGATTTCATGACTAACTTTCCAATAGAGTGGGTTAAATCAGCGCAGCCAGTGTGATGTATTTGAAATCACTCAAAGCTCAGTTGATTTTGTAAGAGCATATACCCCTTATGCTGCACTGCCAAAACAGGTCACTGGGCCAAGAGCTTAAAAATAATCTAAATAGAAGTTAAAAGAAATTTAGAAGGTGTCATAATAAAGTCCCATCACAGTAACAGCTTTAATGCTTTGAGGAGTGGAACCGTCATGAAGTAACGGCATCAGGAAGAAACTTTCCCAGTGGAGATCTCTCCTAGGGGAAGGGCCCCACTGCTTTTTCCTGTAATCTCATGTTCTTAAGGGACACCCAGGCGCAGTGTTGGCCTGATACAGCAGAGGGGATTTGGCAAAGCACAGGGGCAGCTCAGATAGATGGAGTGGAGGGGTAGCACTTCATAGGTGGCCCCTGCAGACTCCCGCTGCCTCTGCCTCTGAATCCCATTGCTGAAGCTTCAAGAGATGCACCATAAGTCAGAGAAGCTGGAGATTTTATTGCGCCCTGACTAAAAGATGAGCCCTGGAGCCCAAGCAGCCCTCTCTCACCAAGGCCTGACCCCAGTTCTAGAAGTCCCCTCTGAGGTGAGAACATAGGAAACTCCAATGTCAAGCAGAGGCTTTGACCTGGCTGCACATGATGGTGTCACACTTCTAAAGCCTCAGTATTGAGCCTCTCTTCTGCTAGGTCCCCTGCCCAGGGCCGTGCTTCAACCACCCAGAACCCCTGTGGGACACCCCTGTCATCCCTCACAGACAGGCAGACAGAGAAGATCCTGCACCAGTCCATGCAGGACAATGGGATGTGGGACTATGGCAGACCTCAACCATCCCTCCTCATGTGGGTCATTGCCCTCTCCTCTCACTCACCTGGAGCAGCCTGTACTGACCAGTGCACCAAGGTCTCTCTTTTATCCATACCCTACTGCAGAGAACTTGAGGAGTGGGCAATGTGAGGAAGAAGAGCATGGAAGATCTGAAGAGGGGCCACCCCGGTGTGCAGCTCTCTCCCAGTCAGGGGGGTGGCTCTCTTGAGATGCATATGGCTTCTGGACAATAGCATTCACCTCTGGGAGAGGATGGATTCTGAGGATGGATACTCAGGGCTGGGGCACTTGCATGTTTTCTAATCACATTTTCCCCTCACTCGTGCTGTCCTGTGCCTTCCTGAAATCAGGACAGGCATTTTTGGCCTTCTCCAGGAGACAACTGAAGGGAGAGAGGAGCACTCAGTGCTTGTGCTGGGTATGGTGTGATGGGGACCAGGCTCGTTTTCATGAGGGATGGCTCCTGAGGCCGCAGAGCTGCCGCCAGCAGCACCGCCAGACTCCCCGGGGCAATGAAGTCACTTCTAACACCCCGAAGGGACACTTCCCTCTCGGGTGCGTGTTTCCTTAGCATTCACACACAAAAGGGCATCCTCTGCCAGTGCCCCAGCGCTGGGCTCGTCCCCCGCGGCCGCCCATCACCGCTCATTTCCTGGCTGGGCGATGGCAGGCGGCAGGGCAGCACTTTCCCTTCCTCAGCCAATTGCATCTTCAATCCGTATCGGAGGATCGCGGGGTGTGAGGCGTGGGAGAGCCCGGGGCCCGTGCAGCAGGCGCCGGGGGGGAACCGGGAGCAGGAACCGGAGGAAGAGGAGGGAAAGGAGCGAGGAAGCGGCCTGGGGCGGGCAGCCCCCGGGGTCGGGCCGCTCCGGCCTGCCCAGCCGCTTAAATGCAACCCCTGGGGCTCCGGCTTGTGTCTGATGAGACCGCTCCGGGGCTGTCGGGGACGGGGCATCGTCGTGAGGACCGTCGCCCTCTGCCTGGCTGCCGGGTGGGCTCTGCAGAGTAAGTGTGAGCCTCTGCCCCTTCTCCCCTCCGCTTCCTCCCCTGGCACTTTCCTCCTCTTCCTCTTCCTCCTCTCCGGGCTATTGCGGCTCAGCCCCAGCGCTGGCGCGGCACAGAGCCCAGAGGGGGCTCTTCCCAACCCGGCCGGGAGTGCCTGGGAATATCTACTGGGAAAGGGGATGGGGACGAGACACAGGGGTCAGTGTGGCAGCGCTGCTCTCCTCAACGCTGGAAGTGGTTGGGGGAGGTTCGTCCCGCTTCTGCTGCTCGGAGGGAGCGGAGTCAGCCTGGGACCGGGGAGAGATCCCAGCAACCGCCACCCCTTCCCGGTTTTCCAAGAGCAGAGGGGATAAGGAATGGAGGAGGAAGCACGTCCCGAATGACCATCCCGAAGGGCATCGGTTATCTCCGGAAAGGCGGCAGGGAGGTGGATTTCAACCCTGCATGCCCCGGGGCCAAGCGGGGCCGGGACAGCTCGCAGCGAGGTCCAGGGGAGGACCAGAGTGGGCAGTGCCACCGGTGGGTCTGGCTTGACACCGAGTCCTCTTCGTCATCAGGGTGACGCAGAAGCAGGACACCAAAGGGTGGAGGAACAGTCCACAGGGTCCCAGAGCTCAATTTTAGCTCTGTTCCCCCATGCTCGGGCTCCTGCACAAAGCTGCCGGGACCCCCCTTCGCTCCCAGCAGGAGCACGGAGCAGCGCTTCCCACTCTTTCCATTCTTCCCTCTCCTGCTCCGGGCCAGGCCGGTGCTCCGGGGCTCAGGAGCGGCGTGCAGGGACTCCAAACTCACCGCTTCTCTTCGGTGCGTGTGCTATCGGCTGAGCAGAGGTTGGTTGTGCAAGCCGGGGCGCTGCCGGGGGATGTGTGCTCTCCGGGCTGTGCAGCTCGGTTGGGATCAGACCGGTTCCGGTGACCCGGGCACACTGTGCATTAAAACCATTTTTGAGTGGTCAGGTATTGCACTGCCTTGTTTGGATTCGGGTGCTGGAGAGGGATGGAAGGATTTCTGTTTGTGTCTTCTTTTGCTTTTACCTTACAATCACCTATCCAGAAGAAATCCGTGCCTTTATCAGACATAAAAGGGCCTCTGTGATGAGATACCCAGCTCCTGGCTGGTCAGAAACAGTGCAAAAGGCCTCCAAACAAACGCATGGAGCAGAAAACAATTGGAACCGTTTGCAGTGATTACCAGAAGTTCCCATCTGTTCTGTTTCTGTGGCTGGCACAAGCCCTTTGTCAGGGCTCTGGTGAGTCTCTCCTGCACACAGACTGAGTTGCAGCTTAGCTGAGGATGCTCCAGGCTTCCTGGAAAGCATCCTGTCCCTGAAAGAGGCCGGGGCAGCATGAGCACAAGGACATGAAGGGCAAATCCCAGGAACGCTATCTTGGAAAGAGCCTATGTCTTCTCCAGTTACAGAAATAAGAGTGGCTATAGCTTTAGGCTGGTCCCATCAGTGAGGACCTGGGAGTCAAACTGGCTTCTCCAGCTTCCCTGCCTCACCTTGACCAGTAGAGCTCCTGAATTCTGCTACAGCTCCCAAATAGAGTGAAGTCAGCTTGTAGTTCATGTATGCATCTCTCCCCACTTGTGGCTGGTTGGGGTTTTGGCCCTGCAGAGGGCTTTATTTTTGGATAAGCTTTTTAAAGACAATTTCTTTCCATTTGAGATTCTTCTTTCATTGCCTTTTTAACCCTTCTTTTCCCTGAAGACTCTGCAGACCCTCCAGGACCATCCACAGGGGTCCCTTCAGCACAGCTGGGGGTCTCATCCTCCCTCTCCACTGGGTCCCAGACATTTGCATTACTTCCCCAGTTCTGCTCCTGCCATCAGGCAGTCCCCACTGTGCAAGAGGAGAGTGAGTGACCTGCTCCAAGAGAAACCAGGAAAAGACACTCAGCACTGAGGTTTACTCTGTGCTTTATCTGCCTTCTGTCTGGTCTGAGTTCAGCACATAGATAACAGGATTTCGGTTTCCAGTCAAGTGTCTCAAACAAGCCACTATTTATTTAAACATATATATATATTTGTGCCAATTGGAACTCAAATGTTTGGTGTTGATCCTAATTTTCACAGAGGAATACCCCCACACAAGCAGAAGTTATTGCAGTTACACATTAATCTAAATGGCCAGTTGAGTCTCACAGTGTTATGAAAGGTTCCATAATCACATCAGTAAGAACCAGAGGAGAATTAAATATTCTTTCAAGCCGTTTCTGTCTGAAATCATCCGGAACATGAAGTCCCTGACTTCACATGAAATGTGCGCCTGTGATTACATGTGGTCCATCTGCATTGGCATGTAACTGGCTGCCTTTACGAAGGCTGGTGATTAAACTTTACATTTAAATGCAAGATTTGAAAGGAAAGCCAGTTACTGGTAAATACAAAAGCATTGCTCAATTTTCAATGTTGTGTTCCCTTACCTAAAAAGATTCTTCCAAACTGTCTCTGCTTGGGTATCCAAACGCTGGAATACATGCAATTACTTGTTCTATATAATGGAAAAGTTTCTCATGGTTATCACTGATTAAAATCTGTATTTAGTCTTTAAGTATGTTTCTTCCTTTTATGATCAGCAGAAAGGAAATAAGTAAAGCATAATCCATCCTCTCTTAAAATGGCCACCAAGAGAGGTAGGTTCCATCCTGCGCTGGACGATTGATGCAGCATCACCTCCACACTCATCACCCTCTTTTCTCTTTCAGCACCTGGAGGGGTATCGTTGGTTGTCCCACAACCCAACATCAATGCAACAGTGGCACAGAACGTCCTCCTCTCAGTTGAATACTCTTGCAGAGGTGTTGCCACCATTGAGTGGAAGCACGTGTCGACCTGGGGCACCACCAAAATTGCTGAGTGGAAAAGTGGGAATTATGTCAACATATCCACAGGCTACAGGGACAGAGTGACGACTTTTGAAAACGGCTCTATACAGCTCCTGAATGTGGGCATGAGAGATGCTGGCTACTATTTTATCACTGTAACAGAGGAGCATGGAACCAGCACCTATGGCACCATCATAGTCAGCGTTTACGGTACAGACTAGATGGGAGTTCTTGACTTTACACCATGTTTAAACGTTAATCTGCTCGTAATCAATTTAATAATATTACTTTTTTTCTCTCCTCCTTGCAGAGATTATCTACGAAGATTTACATTTTGTAGCAGTTCTCTTTGTATTTCTTGCTGCTATATCTGCCGTTTTGGTCTGCTTCATGTGGCTATGTAATAAATCTCTGCATCTATTTCAGAAGAAGATGACACACAAACTAACAGGTATCCCTTTAAGAATGCAGTCAAGGTATAGGGTTTTGAAGTCTGAATTTTGAGCCTGAAGTTACCTTGTGATTTGAGGCATAAAGGTGCTAAGCAGGGACACTGAGAAACGAGCCTGGAAGGGCTCAGTTCAGTTACCCTGTTCAATTCTGCGCTAGCTGAAGCAACTGAATAATAGGTATCGAGTTGCAGAATGATCCACTGGATACCCACCTTATACATTTTACATTAGAAACTATAAAACACTTCCCAACATTTCTAACTACAAAATTGAGGGAGAAAAGGCCAGAGCTGCGATAACCCCACATCAGAGGGGAAGAGACAAAGTCATGAGTGTCAGTAGTGCTCTCAGGGACTGCACTGAAGGATATCTCCTAGGCCATTCGGAGTGGCCCTACTCCACTTCATGGAACACTGCACCCATCCCTCTCCTCTCAAACCATCCCTTTCATCTGTCCTTACATTTGATCCAGTTGTGGACTCCAGTGAACACTGACTAATATCAAACCCAGACTCTTCACCCACATCAAAGACACCCATCACGAAAAGCAGATCAAGGGAATGCCAGGGTTGCACCAAAAGGAGCTTACACATTTTAGGAAGACATTTCTAAGCCACAACCAGGGATATTTGGCCCAGGCAGCAAGATCAGGTGCCAAGCTACAGGCCTGGGCTCAAGCTTTGGGCACATCTTTGGAACAAGAGGGTGTTCAAAACATTTCAGGCATTCCCCTCCCTTCCTTATAAGTGCGGATCCATTAGTGGTTTCTTGCCCTATAGGTAAAAGGTCTGTATTTCTTCTCTAAGTGCTGTTTAAGCTGTTACGTTACAACAAGCAGCCTAAGCATCAGTATTTTACAAGACCAATGCAGATACGCAAGAGTCTTAAGCCTCATGAATTCTTGTCAACTCTGCAAAGCCTGATACAGAAGAGATTAATTCTTCTCGAGCTGTCTGTTCCTTTCTGCTGCTCACCCACAGATGTAAGGGCTGCTGCTGTTTTCACAGTGTACACACTGCTCACGGGCTTCTGTAGCTACTGAAATTTTGCTGTCATGCCAGAATATACCAGCTCTTGTTTGGATAAAGCCTCTTCCTCCAGTTAAAGCCAATCTTCCTACAGAGCTCAATCAAATGCAGTTATTTGGCAGAGTTCAGGAAAACCACAGTTCTGGAGACTTGCTCTGTCCTCTCCCAGAACATGATCTGAAGCAGGGACCCAATGTCTGCCCCAGTTTCACCTTGTAAGAGCCCTCCTTTCAGAAGTCATGAAGAGAGGTTTAAGGACTTTTCATAGTGCCTTTAGTCTTGCATCAAAAGAAACCAGTGTCACTTTAAGACTGTGAGGGACTCCTCATGCAGTTGAATGCTTTGAAATGGTATATTTAAAACCTAATTGTAGATGAGTAAGCTTGAGCTAAAATTAAAAAGTTCAAAATGTCTCAGCTATTAACACAGCACTGTTAATTTTGGAACACTGGCCTTCCAATGCATTTGCCAATCAATAATAACATCCTTTTCTTTGCAGCAAGTACAACTGAAGAGATTGAATTGGAAACCATTGAGTGCTAGCCAAGGACTGTCTCATAACAAAAATAACAATTCTACCTCAGGAAAAAGCACTGGCAAAGAAAGGGAGAAGAAACCCTAAAGGTAACATGCTTATGACTGCTGTAGATACATCCCGACTTGTAAACTCATTCGACCTCAAACCAGCAGCATCTGATGGAGCTGTTTTGATCTGTTAGGGTTTCAGCTCTGCTAACCAAGGTCAAAGTAAATAAGAGTATGCTTTCATGCTGAGCACAAACACATTTCTGTGGCTCGTTAATAAAATCTACAGCCTCTTCCACTCTTAAAACCAACCAAGCCTCCAAGAGCAACCCAGAAAGGAAATGATCATGGTCTTGAAAGACACCTGTATTTTCACTACTGCAAGTCTGCTATTACAAACAGAGCAGCCATTAGCACCCCTCAACATAATAAATGTAATGTCTAATTACAGTACCATATTAAAAACCTAACTGCAAGGACTGAATGCTCTTTATTGCGCCTCTGCTGCTAGTTTTGGGCACACGGAATTTCCTGAAGCTCTGAACATAAACTTCATGAGACAAAACTGCCTTTGAAACAACGCAGAGTGGTCAAAGTTCCCCACTTACGTTTCCCAGTGTTTGCACTGCTCCAGGATATTAACACACGTTTTATGACATTACTATAGAAGGCTGTTAAACATGGAGCCACGCACAGGCACTGAAGAGAACACCACCTATAGCGATTAGAAGGGTCAGATGAAATACTGACACATCACATGCAAAGGGTGCCAAAACACGAACAGTTTCATTATGAAAGATGTCAAGTCCTTGCAAACCTACCGTCAAATACTCCATTTAAGAAAAAATGATACAGCATTACCTAGAGATTTATTATCTACAGATAGAGTCCTGAAGTTGCTCTTGCTGAGAAGCTGCCTTTGCTTTCCTACATTGTAAGAAAACATGAAGCAATTGAACTAACGTCTTCTTGAATCTGCATATTGTACTTACATTCTCCACCTGCAGATCTGCTGGATGGAATATCATTTGGTTTTGTGAGCAAGAAAGCGCTGACCTGACTGAGCTTCCCATTATCCTGGTTTGCGTTTGTAATGAGAATTTGGCAGTGTGAAATAAATCTTGAAAACATAGGAGACCATGGACTAGTCTGATTGCCAATGGCTTCTTGAGCCAAACTGCTGCTACTGCCACTCATGCTTCAACTCACTTGTCTGCAGACTTTTTCCCCTCTTGGCAGGAACTGTAATGCAGAGGTGCTAAAGGTTAGATATGGAAAGCCAGAGAATTTCTCACCAGGTGCATAATGATGGAGGGAGGCACCAAACAGGCTTCTTCCAAAGCATTCTGTACACCATACCTGCAAAAAGTAATCCCTGGATTAACTCGTCTTTTGTAGTACCAAGGGCCTCTCCCCCACTCATGAATTCAGGTACCAGATTCAGGTGGCTGCTGCTTCCTGCATCCTTCCTGTTTGAGAGCAGGTCACAAAAGGTGGGAAATCAAAGAAGAGAAATAAAAATCCTAGCTACAGCACAGCTTGACAAAGTAGTGGTTTGTTCTAATTCCTCACTTTAAGCATGGGTTACGGATCTCTGAACTGAACTTTGACAACACAAAAGTTGCATCTGTTTCAATGACTAAGCTTGAAGTACTTGTGAAGTATCCATATAGTACATGGAAAACATTAGTATTTTTTCTATTTATCTAGATTTTTTTTTAATCTCTGTCAGCACTTGAATATGAAGTTATTCATTAAGCTGAGGATATAGTTGCTCTGCTAGACTGATTTAGAAAGTACAAAAAGTAGAGCTTACATGTAACACCATTACTATCTGGTAATGTTGACTTGAATACTGTAATTGCCAAAGGAGAAGTCAGGAAATGTATACAGGCATGAATGACCATTTGAATGCATTGCTGGAATCAGAGAGATCACTTTTAAACTACAAAATTTGAAAGCTGGGATCAAAGTAGGAAATGACTGGTTAAAAATCTTCAATTGCAGGTACACTGTAAGAGCAGCAAGAGGTTTCCCACTAGCACCATGGTTCTACCTCTCTCAGCTTAGCTAAAGATACAACTTCAGGCGCCCATCCTTGGCTACTGACACTGGTGCCAACCCCAGTTTTAGGCAGCAATATCCTAGATGAACAACAGGCATTTGAGTAACATTCAGCAAGGACATACAGTACAGTTAGCCTGCCTACTGCTTTCCTATAGAAAATTCCTCACCCATAGACTTTAACCAGAATTTAGCATGCTTACTGTGTAGGTAGGATCAGTTATAACATACTGCCATTTTCTGAAACTGATGTTTGTCAATATGCATTATTCATATCAGTAATATTTAATTTACAGAATTTGAGGCTAAGATGTCTGTAGCAGTTCCTTGCTACACTGATGCATTGAAAATCTTATGGCCATCTGTTAAAGTTTAGAAACTAATAACTATTCTTACTCCACTTGTGAACTCCATGCAGAACAGCCACAAATTTAGTATTTAGAGCATTCCAAATGATCAAAGGGATTAAGGCATTTTGGTTTTAAATGCTATATTAAAGGAATGTCAAAGCTCACAAGATTGCTTTGGCAATCAATTTTAAAGGTCTTAATCATCCACTAATGTCTTTGTTTCATGTTTGAAGATGCACTACCAAGCATTTCAAGACTGTTCCTCTGTTAGAAGCCTAATCAGTCCATCTTCCATTCCAAAACTGGGAATCCCTGTGTATTCAACACTAAAGACAGGCTCTCCAGGTCACCAATACTTTTTTTACTACTCATTTATTTTTCATCTAGGCCTGGAAATGCTGACAAATGTCATCACTGTTAATGTTCAGTGTCCCCACTTCTGCAATACAAGTCCTCTTGCATTCATTGCTTCTTTTCAGGACTCAAATCCTGCAAGTATGAGATCCTAATAGCCCCAAAGTGATCCTATTGCTTGGTAATGAAGAGCTTTTTCGAAGAGAAGGCTATCACTATATGCAGACATGTCAATTAGGTTAAGAACAGTGAAGTGCAAAGACACACTTAAGTTTCATACACTCACCTAATTATTAGTAAGAGATCTGTTGTGTTGCCAAGTCCAAAGAGCCTCATATAGTCAGATGTACAAACAGATGCATCAGGCTGCTGGCTGAACTGCTCACCAGGGAACTCCCTCTCCACCTGTAATCATAGGCTAGTCAAACAATACAACACCTGGCATCACAGGAGCTGCCTGAGAGATTCTCCCCTCTTTCAAGACAATAGAGTATTTTCAACCAGTACTTTTTCATTTTCTGTAAGATGTCTCGAGAATCTCATCAAAACCCGAAAGGAAAACCCTTTCTCTCTCATATCTCAGTCACACAGAAGCAAGTACTTCAAGGAACTGAAATAACAAGATGCTCCACAGTGGCAAACACCAACAGTAGTACAACAGCTGCTTTGGATACACACTGAGCAGCAGCTTGCCACAAGCAGTTGCTTAATATATTATTTCCTACTACTCTATTGCTCAAGAATACAGCAAAATAACAACTGTCACAAAGTACGATGCTCAATGCAAACATGTTCTTTATGTGAAATGTTCTCATGTATATATTTATACATACTTTGTAAGACTTAATATGGATGTTAAGTCTGAACCAGTTCATACAGGCAGGTTTCGAAAAGATCTTTAGCAATTAAACATCAAACAAAAGCTTTGTGCAATACCTTTGTGCACAACCCAGAGACAAAATCATGACTACTTTATTTTCAAAGAACTCAAAAGAGCAGACCTCCAGGATGTTATTGTTTCTCTGGATGATAATAAGTGATGGTGCAGGAAAAAACCCAAGCAAGCAAACAAACCAAACTGTGGGGATGCAAAGTACTGCATGAGTTACCTGCTTCTATCCGGACATGAATTTAGAAAAGTCACCCCCAAACTCAAATCATCAGAATCTTGCAAGCAGAGTAAGACCCTTTCCTCTACATATCTGCAAAAAAAAAAAAGGGCAGAAACCACAAGCAAAGTAACCAACAACCAGACAGGCTCACCTGTAGACACCCAAGAAGAAAGATGTTTGCCAAAAGCTCTCAAGAATTGAGCTCTCTCAAGAATTGTCACCAAATATATCTCTCAAAAAAGAAATGGATCACCCAGAAGCCACATCCATGTACAAACTCCAGCTTAATATCATCCAGGGAAGACTGTTCCTTAAGCTTTCTTTAGCCTTAATTCTTGACAAGGGAGCTCTGCGTCTTCTCTGCTGTCCCACTTCTCATCAAACGAGTCCATTAGCTTCCCCCAAGACAGCCATACTCTGTGGTCTCAGACATTAAAAGGCTACGCAATAGCACAAATCCATTCTAGTAATTTTCATCTCTCAGAAATACTTACAAAGATCTATTGAGAAAAGTAGGAGCATGAGAGGGAAGCGAATGACTCTGAGACACCTTTCATATAGCACAGAACTACTGAATTGATTTAATAAAAGAAAAACACATCAGTGACTCAGCTCTGCTACTTTAGATACAGCAATCTGCAGAGAAACAGCTGAAAGGAGCTTTCCCAGAAGTCTATTTCAGACGTTATTGAAAAACAGGTTTTATTAGAAACAGTACAATGAACATATCTGTACAGGAAATACATTTGGGTTTGCTTTCTTGCATTGTGTTATAGCTCCCATTTCCCTTTGCTGCTCAGCAGTGATTGCATGCAGCTCAGTGATGATGATTCCAAGCTGCGCGGAGAGGCAGATGGATTATTAACATGGAGTTAGGGCAGCCATGAGAAGTTCCATTTTATAGACAAAGTTCCGCCCTTCCATTTTATTCCACTGTACTTCCTTGAAGGGTCCTCGAAGATGATTCCACTTGCTGTCTTGCAGCACATCACCTTTGGGAAGATCCTTGCACTGACTCCGTGGAAACTGAACCATAACTTTGCTACCGCTCTCTGGGCCATTACGCACTGTAATGAACAGAGATTGTATGAGCATTTTTATATCGTAAGAATTCCTCATATTAAATATCCTTCCTCATGCTATACGTTACTCCTACTCAACCCCAAACACACTAAAAGCAAACAAGAGAAATTACCTTTTAATTATTATTAACGTTTTCTCTTTGAATTTTCTCCTTCTGGTCTCCATTTCTCTGATTTTGCTGCTTTAGCACTGCACGTTCTGGTTAGATCACACCAGAGAAACATTTGAAAATACCCTCCTGCCCCCATACACCTTCCAAACGCATTTATTTTTCCCTAATGATGCCAGGAAGGGCAAAGGGCTTTTTGGTCAAATCTTACCTTGGATGTATTCCCACCATTCTGTCGAAAAACATGATCAAAAAGATACTGTTTCAAGTGGATTTACATCAAACGGACAGCAATGGAGTCACTCAGGACACTTGTTGCTTTTAATCACAAAATTCCACAAGACTGGTGTAGGGTGGTGGTGCTCTCTTGGCTTGGATGGGTTTTTGTGCTGTGATGTTGGGGGGTGGTGGTGTGTCGGTGTTTGTGTTTTAAATAAGCAGTTAGGGAGATAACACTTAGCTCTTCCCTCACTTACCAAGCTAGCCTTCCACAAAGAGATGACTATCAGGCTGACAGAATATAATTTCTTATTTATAAATCAACGGTGATTACTCTCCATCATTATCATCACCTTTTCTTTAATAGTTTCTAAACTGTTTATGGGACAAGCTTTTGCCTCATCTCCCCAGTAACTGCAGTGAAGCTGATCAGATTAGTTCCCAAGATTCTCCTTCTTGAATACAGGATGTCACACCTGCCTTCTTCCAGTCCTCAGGAATCGTTCCCGATCACCATGACCTTTCAAAGGTCATCAAGAATGGCCTTACAGTAACAAGATGGCTCCCTCAGCACTCATGGACACATTCCACCTGGTCCCATGAACTTCTGTATGTCCCCTTTGCTCCAAAATTTCCCATGGGTCTCAGGGACCTGGGATTCCTGAAGACCAGTCCTAAGACGAAAGCAAAGGCAGCATTGTGTACCTTCGCCTTCTCAATGTCCTGTGCCACCAGGTCCTCTCCCCATTTACCAGAAAGCCCGTATTTTCCCCAGTCTTCCTTTTGCTGCTGACCTACCTGCTGAAGTTCTTGTTGCCCTCTATGTCCCCCACCAGATTCAACTCCAGATGGGCTTTAGCCTTTCTATCCCCATCAATGCATGTTTGGACAGCCTATCTTCCAGATCAACTGGTCTTGCTTATAATCACTTGCAGCTTCCTTTTTATGCCATGAGTTTAGTCGTGAGCTTCCTGTTCATACATACAAATCTTTCGTCACCTTTGCACAACTTCCTGCACAAAGAAATGACCATTCTTGCACTTGAAAGATGTGATACTTAGGAAAAAAAATAACCAACTCTCTCAGACCCCTTTCCTCTCCATCCCATAGGATGGTATTCCACAGGATTCTTCCAAGAAGATCCCTGAAGAGACCAAAACTTGTTCTCATTAAGTCCACAGTTGTGATAGTGTTGTTTGCCTTGTTCCCTTCTCTCATGATTTTGACGGTTTCTGTAATCTGCCTTTTCAACACTAATTCTAAGAAATAGTTTCAAGCCTTTGTAAACTAAATCAGGTCTTTATTACATGGCTTACTGAGCAAAGTATTGATTCTATTTTTGTGCAAGCAGTTGACACCCAAGAGATTGTTTCCAGAATATTTTGCTATAAATTTACATTATTCAATGAAATTCTAGAGACTCTCTCAGAAAGACATACAAACCCTGCAGAATTAACTTAATATTAAGATTTTCCATACATTTGCAAGAGAAGACACTACCTGAAATGGCATAGTCTCCATTTGGTGATGCTACAGTTATTGCTGATGCATTGCCAATGCTCTCCACAGGCCCCAGACCAACGTGATTACTGAAACTCAGCACATGCCATCCCATGACTTTTGCAAGTTGCTGAACTGCATGGACTTGGTGCTGTGACATCTGAAAAGTAACAAGAGGTTCATCTTCTGTTCAGTATTTACACACCACAGAAGTAATTGCTTCCTGGTATTATCAGGCTTCTTCTGCACACAGAGCAAACCACTGTATTAAGCACACTATGCAGTTAGATGAAACTTTCACAGCTATATGGGCTTCTGCAATTCATTTAAGTATCGCTTTCCAGTTACAAAAGCCTTTATTTAGGTCTCAAGAACTAATTCAAGTGATACAAAGGACTTTTAAGTAATTCCTTCTTTGAATGGAAATGAGACTTCTGCTGGGAAAATATATAAAATCCATTGAGATTATTCTCACAGCACACTCTGGGAAAGAAAAGCTGTGGTTTTCAGGTGCATGATTATTCCCACTAATGCTCAAACGCAAGCACTGAGCTTTAACAGCTTAGAAGTTTAAATGCTAATGTTTTTCTGTATCATGACTTAACCCTTGTAACAAAGAAATAGCTAGCACTGTTCAGCAGTTCTCTGTGAACAAGTCTGAAAACACTTGACCAAAAAGATACCTTCAGCAGAATCTGTCTCAACTTGTTTTCTGTGTCGTCGTGCTTCACTAACTGCAACAGGCCAACCACTGTTATTAAAGACCTGTACTTTGCCTATTTATAATGAACAGTAGGGACACTGTCACTTCTGACTAAAAACAGCAGCTTGCTTTGAGCAATTAAGAAAACACAGTTCATTCAAATATCAGCTGATTTAGTAATGCCTGATGCAAAGTGAACATTAACAAGACAATGTTGAAACCACAAGTAATTGTGGGCTCATTAAGATCTCTAGACAGGTCTTGGTTGCAGTAAGTTTCATATATTAAGTACCTTATTGTCTGCTATGACTCTCACTGACTTGTTCTGAAGTAAGCAAAAAAATCCTAGTGTTTCCATGATGAAAAGCATAAAGAAATGTATTTTAAATGGGAAGAGAAAAATTATTATTACTACTGACTTTAGTAAAAACTGGCATTGTATTTTAGTTACAATTGCTAAAGACGCTATACAAACATACTGAAAAATTCAGTCATTCATCTTCCTATTTCCGCTATCTTTCAATAAATTTTTTCTACGCAGATAAAGGTAAGATTCTAACTTCCTCTGTTTCCTGAACATTACAAGGGAAGAAGAATGTATATGAATTTACCTGAGATAACAGGAAATCCTGTAGCTCCTGCTCTTGATGGGACAGTGTAATAACTCTTCCATCTCTATGCACAACTCTGATTTGTTCAACTCCAATGTTCAGCTGTAGTTGAATGGATCTTTGAAGACAAGATGCATATTAGTTCAAAATACATTACACTTCCTTAAAAAAACTGGAAACTAAGTGCACAGAACTCCTCCCAACAACTCTAAGATGAGAATAGTGCAAAGCCTATGGAATAAGACTGCAACTCCAAACATTTCAGTTTCACCCTCCATGACAGCTCCTTCTACTGCAGGGAACTTCTGTGGTGTGCTCCCAGACCTGGTCCACTGCTTGCTCAGGTCAAGGAGCCTCCTGAGGTGCCTCACAGCTCTTGCCTGGCACTGTGCCCATGTTTCCCTGCAGAGGTGCAGAGGAAAATGGTGTGTACTTGGGGCTTGTTCTAACCTACAGCCAAGACTTGGGCAGCACATGTACTCTGAAAGTGAGACTGCGAATGGCACCAATGACCACAGTCTGCTCCACACTGTGAACACAGACAGGGAGGACTGTAGAAAAGCAATAAAAACAGCTGGGTCATCCACTGTGAACACACTGGATCATTCACTGCTGGTCGGCATGCAGATATTCGTTTCTGGCACATGAAATCTCTTATTTTGAAGACAATAACTAATAATAACTAACAGCATGAATTACATAAGTTCCACATTTCAGTACTTATGCAATGGAGCTAGGACTGAGCATTGACTAGCTGTCCGTGACCAGACTGGAAGTTTAGAATCCGGCACATACAAAGATACTGTATATTCATCCATCTCTGTCCAAAACAACCCTCCTTCCCTTAAACAGCCAGCTTCACCTTCAGTTCCTTCTTTGAAAGGGAAACGCGCTGGTTAACAGCTTAAGTTTCTTCATTAAAGTTTAAAATAGGTGAAGATTTTCTTAGGGTGGCTGCTCCCCCCCAACTCAAATCCAACAAGCACACACAAATAACAGGTTCCTACTCGTCTGCCTGAAGACAATCTAAACCTGTAAAACCCAACTTGAATACACTCTGACATTGCTGCATGCTCCTACAACTAGAAAGACACAGGCACATTCATACATACTTGCATATTTGTTCGTATCCTTGAGAGGTTATAAGAACTTTAACACTGGATTCGTAAACATCATTTATGTTGGACCAGTGGGCCTGAATCTGGGGATCCTCAATACGACTGGCCAGACTGTCAATGGTTCGAGCAGTTCTAGAAGATAAAGACGCATTCCATATACAGTAACCTAGACAGCTTGAGCTCTTATCTTGTTTAAAGGAACTGAGGCAGTTATTAGTTTGCTGGGTTTTCTTTTGGTGAGACACCAGAAGGATAAAAAGGGAAATTTAATAAACCATGTGAGACAAAGTTCTATTTCAGTACCACTTCGGTGCTAATGAAGCACTTCTTTACTCTGCATGTCACATACACTCTGCAGCAGTATTGAAGTGGTATTACTTAGAATGAGCTACTGTACAGAAAAGAATACTAAAAAGGATTTGTGCAGCTTCAGAAAAGTAGGGACAATTATCAGTAGCCTGTCCGAGCTGTCACAGAGATCTCTAAGAAACCCATTTCTGTTCTTTTCACTAGCCAACTGCTTATTGCTCGTATTTCCTGATGTGTTACTGGTTCTTAGTACTTAAAAATAGACTATTTTAACAGCAACTGCTAGTTCCAAGAACACTGAAAAAAGATCAATTGTATCCTACATAATGGTACATTTAACTGTAACAAGAACAGCTTGTGACCTACCTGCGTCTCAGAAAGATGTGCTTTGCCTGCTTTATTATCTTTTCCAGAAGGCCTTCATTTGACTGTAAAGAACTGATATCATTTTTATCAAAAGCCTGGGGTCCTGCAAGTCTCATTCTCTTATGGCCAAAAGGTGCACTAGCTGGATGTGGCATCACTGTTGAGCTCAGGGTTTGTTTGTGACACTGCAACAAACAAAGATGTTACAAAAGGAAGTACCCACATAATGTATCTGCAAAAAAGCAATATACATACTGTAATATGCTGCTTCATGTCATGTGTTTCATGTATACATACTTTCCAAAAGTGCCTCTTTTTTACATTATAAATTTGACAGCACTTTAAAGCAGATTTCAACTCATACTTTGCCTCCCCTGTTTATGCAGCCCTTTCAAACCATATGGGAAGTGATTTTTAAAAACATGTGTTAACAAAGATTTGGTAGTATAGCAGTAGATCCTAATAGTAAGTCTGCCTCATACACATCTCTGGAAAGAGGCAGCATGGTCGAACAAAAATAAAGGAAGCATTTTAGAAATAAAAAGGGTATAAAAAATTAACATCTGGTTCAGAGTTAAGAAAGGAAATTCACAGAGCTCAGGAAACCCAGTTCACTGCTTGAAACACTGGACTATTCCACATGTCTGCATGACTTGTGACTCTAAGGAGATGAACACTCCCTGGAACATGGTTTCACAACTGCATCTAAGATTATGCTCCTTTCCTGAACAGATGCAAGCTCAACCTCCTACCCCACATCCTTCTGAATCTAAGACACTAAAGCAGAGAAATGGACCTCAAAAGAAGCAAAGTTATTATGGTAATTGATTGCTCTTCCTTCATGGAAGTATGGGATGAACAGATGCCCACTTAAAGTACTCGACAAGCACCAATTAGACACAAAGGAAAAAGGGAAACTGATGAGCTGTACTGGAAGAACTTTGCACAGCTTTTCTGAAGGGAATGCCAGCCCTGAGGTTAAGTAAGGAACCAGCATTCCATGAAAGCATTAACTGGAACTCCCTAACTACCTCCACACACTAGAACTGAATAGAATGCTGGCTCACACCAATGGATAGAAAACGACTGGCCTCTAGTGGCACTCTATTGTTATAACAGTGCTGCATGCCATGCAGAAGACTACAAAAGCCCAAAACCTCTTCAGCACCTGACTATAAATGCATTACCTCTCTGATAAGCTGATGCAAATTATGTTCCAGAACATAAAGATGATCATCTGGATTCTGTTTCTCAGAAGCAGACTTCTGTGATTTTTTGTCATTGGAAGAGTGACACAGAGAAATAGACAACTGTAAACCTGTACAAAGCAGATTAAAAACCACAACACAAATAAGGACACAGACCATTTTCAAATATTTCAGGAGGCTACTGAGAACTGCTTTTCTTCATGTATTATAGTCAGTATTTCTACAACCAGTATTCACCATAATCAGAAAATCAAAGAATTATGTTGGGAGACCACAGCAACAAAGGCAAGTAAGACTTGCCACTGACTGAAGGGTTGACAGGCCAACTATTAACTACTAGTTACGTTTCACATCCATTCCTATGACTCAACCCCAAACAAAAGGAAGAGTCTTCAGGACCCCATTCCTTCCGCAAAGAAAGAATGATTTACCATGCTATAAATTTGAAGCAATCCAGAAACATACTCTTCACACGATTATCATCAGCTGTGCACCCCTTGTAAGAACAGAGGATTCACCAGCCAACTCTGAGCCACCTTCATGGCATTTACGCTATCCTCACTGAAAAGCATTGGCCCCTCATCTTTTGAAAATGCATTAACTCAAGTCATAAATTCTACCTGCACCCAATCCAGCAGCACTGACTTATGCACAGCTCCAAACTGCAATGTGCACACATGCTGTGGTTTAAACCCAGCACCACACAGCTGCCTGCTCACTCCCTCCCTCCCTGACAGCTTTTAAGTGCTACTGGAAAAACTAACCACAAAGTAAAATAATCCAAACTCCACATAATAAAATGTGAGTAAATTAGAAACCAAAGTGCATTAATCTGATGTCTCTATAATTAGCAACCAAAATTCCGATTCTGGTAAATTCTGTTTTTTTCAAAACCTTTGAAAAACAAGGTTCCTTTTTTTTGTTGTCCTTAAGAGCAGAGCATTTAAAAAGGTCTCACCAATCAGAATTGCAGTTCACATTTAAGCAAATAATAGGTTAGGAAGTCTTACAAAGTTTCCTACCTGGGAAAGGCTGGGAGATGATCTGATTTTTCACAACAATGTGAGGAATCTGAGATTTAATTTGAACAGCTTCTCGTGAGAGCTGGGCAAAGATTTCTTTACATAAAAGAACATTCTGTGCAGCCTCCAACTTTGTCTGCCAGTGGGGAGAGCCTGAAAAATATAAACCAACATTTGCAGAAGGAAAGGGTAAGATAAAGCTATATTTTTGTTCCAAGACCAGACACTTCAGTAGCTATGAGTAATTGCTAAGGTAGGTAATCAATAGCTTCTGTCCAAATTGAGTAGAAAAATGCATTAGTATTACCTTACATATATGTATACTGTGAATTGCAGCTCTCAACTGGAATTGCCCATTACATTTTCAGACCTTTTGTGAGTTCTGCTTAAGTTGCAATTTCCTTTCAATAATACTTCAAGCTTTATTAAATTCACTCTACAGCAAGCCATCAAATAATGGCAAGTGCATGTACGTGCTTTCACAGGAGTGGCAGGGCCCAAATTCTTGTAAGATTCTGGTCTGGGTAAGCACATAAGCTCTATGCTGCACCCTCAATATCACATGAAACATCCATATAGTACAGCATTCTGCCTATGGTCAAGACAGCACAAGTATCTGTGTCACAGACCATTGCGAAATCAAACCCTGTCACTTCTTTTTAATCCTGAAGAGTAAATGATGAAATTTTAATCCCAAAAACTTACAGCTTTCAATAAGGGTATATATCAAATGACTCAATCCTCAGCTGCCAGGTGAGCTATTGGTAACGGGTGCACATACTGCCAGCAGAGTTACAGATCCAGAGAAAACAAATGAGGCACAGAAACAAATTCTACATTTGGGCCAAAGTTAAGAGTGAACAATCAGACATACAGTTCTGTTGAACTAATGGGATGTAATCGGTTGAAACACAATACCTTGGTCTGGTTTTAGTTTTGTGCTCTAACTTCCAATGCCTAACAAAAGGTGCTCCAGAATACTTAAAATATAATCCTAGTAATTTTGTTTCAGCTATAAGCTAAGATTATCAAATAAACACCATACACAAACCCACTTCTAGAAAACATGTTCATAAAACAACATACAGCTAGTTATACCTGGTTTTGGTTTTAGCATGGGTCTTTTAAAGAGGTTGACTGTCCCAAGGTCACCAATGTCTGGAGCTTGTTTCTGAATAGAAACCTAGGTGAAAAGAGAATGTTATTTGATGTTTGTTCTTTACTGTAAGCATACAAATACAAAAACAAAACCCACACTACATTAGTAAAGTCTCTGGCAAACCTTGATATAGGCTGATCCCTCTAGATCACTTGGAATTTGAACATCCAAAGGACAGTAATCCTCAGGTATCTTTTTATCCAGGTCAATGTCAGTGTTCTTTATCACCTCAAATGTGCCATGATGAAGGAAAAGGGAACCTGAGAAGGGAAGACAAGAACATACGTATTCTGTATAAAGCATCGTCTGCAAATAACGAAGCCCATACCTCTGTTTTGGAAAACTGTGCATTTTCTAAGTCTCCAAAACTCCACAGTTGTGCTTCAAAGACATGGATTCAATGGATGGAGCATGTGGTGGATAAAGAATTAGCAGGATGGTCACACTCAAAAGAGTTGTGCTCAATGGCTCAGTGTCCAGCTGGAGACCAGTAACGAGTGGTGTCCCTCAGGGATCGGTATTGGGACCGATCTTGTTTAACATCTTTGTCAGTGACATGGACAGTGGGATTGAGTGCACCTTCAGCAAGTTTGCTGATGACATCAAGCTGTGACGTTCGGATAATATGCTGGAGGGAAGGAATGCCATCCAGAGGGACCTTGACATGCTTGTGAGGTAGGCTGATGCCAAACTCATGAAGTTCAACCAAGCCAGTTCAATGTCCTATACCTGGGTCTGACCAATCCCAAACACAAATACAGGCTGGGCAGAGAACAGACTGAGAGCAGCCCTGACAAGGGCTTGGTAGTGTTGGCTGATGAGATGCTCAACATTGGATAGCAGCGTGCGCTTGCAGTCAAGAAAGACAACCACACAGTAGGCTGCATCGTGACCAGCAGGTTGAGGGAGGCAATTTTACCCCTCTTCACAGTTCAGGAAACCCCACCTGCAGTCCACTGTCCTCTTGGGCCCCCGAAATAAGAAGGACATGGATCTGTTAAAGCAAGTCCAGAGGAGGCCACAAAGATGCTCATACAGCTGGAGCAGCTCTGCTAAGGAGACAGGCTCAGAGAGCTTGGCTTGCTCAGCCTGGAGAAGAGAAGGCTATGGGGAGACCTTAGAGCAGCTTCCAGTGCTTAAAAGGGACTACAAGAAAGCTGGACTTTTGACAAGGGCCAAAGGGACAGGATAGGGATAGGATAAGGGGGAATGGTTTTAAAATGAAAGAGGGCAGATTTAAATCGCTACCTTCAATGACACTCTTTAGTCATATGGTTTAGTCTTAGGTAGTCCCAGCAGGACTACGATGATCCTCATGAGTCCCTTCCAACTTGACATATTCCATGATTCTATGATCTTTATTCATAGGAAAATGCAACATTCTCCTCTTTTATTTTTTTTTAAATGCTTTACAGGCCAAATGTAGATAAAAGCCAAATACAAGGTCTACCTGTCAAATGACCAACTAAATTGTTGACACAGAGTTGTTTCTGTAGAGCAATCTTTACTAGAAACCTACACAGCCTCTGAAATCACTTTCTAGATTGAAAATGGCATGAGATTTTTCCTGATAATAAAACAAGTTTCCTCCTCTTACAATCTTGTCTCATGATTATAATAAACTTGTGTTAAATTATGTTATTTATTATTACAGATATTCCATCTGGCTTTCCAGTTAAAAAGAAAAAAAAAACAAACTATAAATATCCATTCTTGAGAAACACAAAAGACCCTTCTGCTTGTTTACCTGCACTTCTGTAGCTCAGATCACCGAGAATTTTGTCTCCTACTTTCCTCAGCTTCCAGTGTTGTCTCAGTCTCAGCAGTTCAGAGTTGAAGTCTCTTTGTCGCTTATTTTCCTGGTTCTCTGCTACTGACTTGGATAATCTTTCTGCACCTTTCAAAAGGATTTGAGCTGCTCCAGCTAATGACTTCTTTTTTGAAATCAATTGTAGAAACTGAGGATTCTAGTCACAGAAAAAAAAAAAGAGAGAACAAGCCACTCGCACCTCAAATCTCAAACAACTATTGTTAGTGAAAGCTCACTGACACTGATGTCTTAGCAGCCTTCCAGGATCTGAAGGGGGCCTACAAAAATACCAGAGAGGGACTCTTCAAGGACTACTGTAATAGGACAAGGGGCAATGGGTTCAAACTTCAACAGGGGAGGCTTCGGTTAGATATAAGGAAGGAATTCTTTACTATGAGGGTGGTGAGGCACTGGAACAGATTGCCCAAGGAAGTTGTGGATGCTCCATCCCTGGCCAGGTTGGACAGCATTCTGTGACATGGTCTAGTGTGGGGCATCCCTGCCCATGGCAGGGGGCTGAAACTAGATGCTCTTTAAGGTCCTTTCTGACACAAACCATTCTGTGATTCTGTGACTAATAACTTTTTTTTGCTGAATGCTCAAAAACTTATTTAGGATTACTTTCACAGCTGCATTATACACCTATAAGTCACATTTGGACCTATAAGTCACATTTGGACCTATAAGTCACATTGTTTCAGCAAAGATGCCTTTGAAATCAGCCTCACCTCCCATCTAGCCTCACCCTCACCCTTACCCTTACAGCACTGTGCCAGCACAACACAGGGAACATTCAACTAAACAATGCATGCATCATACGTGAAAAAAAAAACCCCTCTGAAATAAAACCTTTGGTATCGAGCCATACAAGCTATACAAATAGGTACAACATACCTGCTTTGGAGGAAGAGGATCTTGCACAACTGGATCGAGAGTCATGAATTTTTTATCCTTCACAATGCTCAGAACATCGTACAACACACACATCTCAGTCAAGGCGCTTCTCAAGTTGTTCCTCACCGAATCCCAAGGCCAGAGGGATGGCTGAAACTTTACCAATCCTGAAAGCAGAACAGAAGGAAACAAAAGACTTCAAAAACATATCAGTGCAAGGCTTGTTCTTAAACCACAGACAGATCACAAACAGATGAAATACAACTTCACAGCACGATACTCGCATCTACCCTTTTCCGCTCCACCAACGTGATTTGCTGGGACTCGGTAATGATTATCGTGATTCACAGCCAACCGCGGGCACTCACGGGAAGCCGCCAGGCCCAGGCGCCAGGCCCGCAGGCCAGGCATCAGCCATAGCCCGGCGGAAGAGGTCAGGCCGCAGGCCGACTGACTGGGAGCCTTGGGCCCGCTCACCTTCCTCATCCTCCGGCTCGCCAGGCTCGGCCCAGGCGCGGCCCGCCGAACCCGGCTCGTCCTCCTCGGAGCCAGAGCCCTGGCTGAAGTCGATGCGCTGCGCCAAGCGCGCCAGGTTCTGGGACATGGAGAGCGGCTGCAGGTAGGTCTCGCTGCCATCCAGCCCCACCTCCTGCACCTGCTTCTCGCACGCCGACTCGATGCTGATACGCACGGCCGGCACGCCCGCCATCTTGCTGCGACCTCCGACCAGCGCTGCCCGCCCAACGGCTACGGGTGCCGAGCGGGGCTGCGGAGATGAAGGGGCGCGGCCAGCGCCGGGCGGGATCGGCTGTTTCCGGAGAGAGCTCGGCAGCGGACGGGGCCAGCGCCAGGCGGGATCGGCTGTTTCCGGAGAGAGCTCGGCAGAGGATGGGGCCAGCGCCGGGCGGGATCGGCTGTTTCCGGAGAGAGCTCGGCAGAGGATGGGGCCAGCGCCGGGCGGGATCGGCTGTTTCCGGACAGAGCTCGGCAGGGGATGGGGCCAGCGCCGGGCGGGATCGGCTGTTTCCGGACAGAGCTCGGCAGGGGATGGGGCCAGCGCCGGGCGGGATCGGCTCTCTCCGGAGAGTGGGGCCGGACGCGAGGGGGCGGTCGCTATCGGCGCCGGCACCGTCGGAGCTGTACCGTTCACCGAGTCATTAGCACGGGGCACAGGAACAGCGGGTCCAGACTTAACAGGTCTGTGTCCTTCCTGGGGCCGAAACAGTGACAGCTGCAATGACAATACACTCCAAATGTCTCTCTTTCACAAAATGAAGAAGGCATCTCTTCACTGCTGCCATATTTATTCTTGACTCTGACAAATGTACATAATTAAAAGCGTTTAAAAAAATCAGCATTTGTATCGTAGAAAGATTCAGTTGTCACCGCAGCTTCAGTCTCTCCCGATGAGGTGGGTCTCCTGGGGCCTGTCGATGCGGAAGAGCAGCTCGGCGGGCAGGAAGTACCCCAGGTACTGCACGCTGTCGGGGCTGGTGTCCTGATGGTAGTGCCCTCCTTCCCCGTGGTGGCTGAAGCAGTGGGTGTGCTCCACACGCAGATCAAAGCCCTGTCACCATAGAAAGGCCCGTGAACACACGTCCAAGTGGAGAGCATTTAAAGTCCTGGGATGCAATTTCCACAGCTCTCAGAGCCTGCTCCAATTATTAAGCACTGCAAATTTTCAAGATGGTTGTGAAACTAATGAGACGAAAGAGGAGCTGTACAAAGCCTTACCATAGGACATCAGAGAGAAAAGGGTTTAGAAACCCTGAAAACCCCCAACTTCTGATGTCAATCTTGCAGAAATTTACTTTTATCATCACAGAAAAGTTTGGGTTGGAAGGGACCATAAAGCTCTTCCAGTTCTACCCCCTGACTTGGGCAGGGACACCTTCCACTACAGCAGGTTGCTCCAAGCCCCGTTCAACCTGGCTTTGAACACTGCCAGGGATGGGGCAGCCACAGCTTCTCTGGGCAACCTGTGCCAGTGCCTCACCACCCCCACAGGGAAAAATTTCTTCCTCATGTCTAATCTAAATCCACCCTCTTTCAGTTCAAAGCCATTCTCCTTGCCCCTGTCCCCACCTGCCCTTGTAAACTACTGCTCTCCAGCTTTCTTCTAGGTTCACTTTAGGTATTGGAAGACTGCTCTAAGGTCTCCCCTCAGCCTTCTCTTCTCCAGGCTGAACAAGCCCAGATCACTCAGCCTGTCTTCACAGAAATGCTCCAGCCCTCTAATTCCATTTTCATGGCTCTGTCCAGTGACAGAAATAATAAGCTTCTATTTCATTACACCACCTCTAGCAGGGGTAATATATATAATACATACAATGTATATATACAATGTGTATACAATATATACACAGTCCTGTTCCTAAAAGGAAAATCACATCCAAGACAAAATTCATCACAAGTCTCAGTTTACACTCAGAAATGAAACAGACTCACTGGATCTCTGGAAACTATTACTGGCTGACAAATTAGTGGAGCCTTCATTTCAAAGAATTTGAGCCAGTTGTTCACATCTTCATCAGTATTCAGAGGACAGGCAGAAAATTCTGGAGGCTACAGCAAAATAAAAGGTTTGTAAGTGACAGGAAGACACTTGGATCAAGACACCTTTTCTCTAATAACTTTCCCCCACTTTTCCCCTCTCCACAGTTCTGCTCACATTTGTTCTTACATAATCATAGAATGGTTTGGGTTGAAAGGATGTTAAGATCATCAGGTTCCAACCCCTCTCGCATGGGCACTGATACCTCACATTAAACCATGTCACTCAAGGCTCCGTTCAGCCTGGCCTTGAACACCACCAGGGATGGAGCATTTATCACTTCTTCAGGCAATCTGTTCCAGTGCCTCACCACCCTCACAGTAAAGAACTTCTCCCTTATATCCAACCTGAACTTCCCCTGTTTAAGTTTAAACCCATCACCCCTTGTCCTATTGCTATAGTCCCTGACTCTTGACTAAAAGCAGCTCACCAGTGCCTGTAACTATGTTTCTGCTAGAAATGGAAGTGAACAGAATATTGCTGCGTTCATTGCACAAGTAATGGGAGAACTACTGAAGTGAGGATTCTCCTTCTGGTAAGTTTTTTTACCAAGTAACCAAGCTTCTAAAAAAGTCTATTACTTCTTATAAGTAAATTCATGTATTTAATTTCAGTTAATTTTACAGTAGTTCTGCAGTTGTTTAGGTGCTCACAGTTTTAAAAAGCATAGAGGATGGTATTAAGGCTGAATAACAGTTTTGCAACATCAACTCCTTACTTTAATGCTCCACTTATCCTAACAGTTTATGCACCCATTTAATAATAGGAAAAAAAAGTCAAGGCACTAAGATGTTATACCCTTATTTACACATCTGTTTTCTGATGGATAAAGGAAGTTATCTGAATTGAGAACAACATACCATAATGTGAATCTTGGCTTTCCCCTTCTGAATGATAAATGTACCACCCATCCCAACTGGCTTTTCACCATACTGTTTCTCTAAAATTTGTCTCAGACAAGACACAAAGTTCAGCTCCCCAGTTCTTCCATTGGCTTTCACTTCAATGACCTGGAAAACAGTTAATTCATCACTGCTGTCTCATGCTGCAACAGTCTGCAAAGGCCTGTGAGAGCTGCTCTGAAGTTTTTCCAAGAGGCCTGTTTTAAGATGTGAGTTTCCCTGCTGCTCTACCTGCATCCTTCCAGCACCTGAACAACTCTCCTTCCTGACTGTTCAATGCTAGCTTTGCCTGTGTTAGGGTGCTGGTCAGCAAGTAATTTACTCAAACAGCAACCCATTCCTGTTCACCAGCTGGCTTGCACTCTGTTCCCAAGAGTGCTGGAAGAACTCTTGGGAACAGGGAACACTGCTCAGGTGCCACTGCAGCTCTCAGGTTTTTGACTGTCCGTCCACACCTCTTTGCAGTAGCTATGTTGAGGGAAGCACTTCTCAAAAAAGCTAGACAAGTGCTCAGAGATAACTTACACAAGTGCATTGTACAACTGTTACTTTAAATCACTGCTACTTTGGATGGATTATTTTTGATGGAAGAGTTTTAGTAAACTTAAAAAAAATCCAAACTCCTCTCTGTCTCCACCAATTCTTCCCCTTGTTCACTGACATCAGTTCCTTATATTTGGATATTCATTTTATGAATTTACTACTTTATTGTTATCACAGACAATCAATAGGAGAACACTGAATTGTAAATTTCCCTTCAGCTACAAAGCTCCATGAGCAAAGTCACCTTTGATCCAAGTACGCACCTTACCAGGTTGGCCTTCACTGGCATAAAGATTGGCCAAGAGCCCAAATTCACAGTCAGTGTATTTACTGCTGTACTTCTCAAGCAGGCACCCTTTATCTGCAGGATTTATCTGAGCAACATAGCTCCCATTTACAGCAGGTTTTTTTTCACTCTTAGTTTGAACAATAGGAATAAGCTGAAAAAAAAAAAAAAAAAGACCATGTAAGTGTAAGTCAATAAGAACATGTAAAGAGTCACTCAAATGAACAGAACTCACACAAATGCAATTTAAGCTTTGGACCATGATCCCAAGAAATTATATCCTTTGTCACCTAAATCTGTCTCTCAGGATGAGGTCTACTAGTAAGAAAACTGCACTAATATTGTAATACAATTAACTCCAGAAAACAGTCTTACCTGTTCTGGACAGTTATATTTCATGTTATGTGAAGATTAATGGTACTGGTAAAGAAAGAAGAAAGTCTAATGATTAAGTTGTGAGGCCTGCATGCAAGTACTGGAATTCTACGTAGTACTTTCTCAGTGTACAGTAACAACCACTATTATAATGGCCCAAATGTAATGCTGAGATGGACTATCCCATCTACCAATAAATGCATTACAAGGAGATGGCAAGACCGAGGTTTATGTTTAGAAAGACTGACAGCAGGAGTTTTTGTCTCCCACCTCTCCTGCAGCTGACAGTTTTGTTTGTGGCATCTTTAAAATTTACAAGGTAGAACAAAGCCAGTCAAGAGGGTAAAAACCAGGGAGCGTTTCAAAGGCATTTACCAGCAACTTTGACAAAGCATTGCTAAATCTCATCTTTAAATCCTCTGGTCAGGTCTCTGTCAATCAGTTTCAAAAAAATCACATTTCTTACGCTCTTCATAGCAATCACATGCTTCCTGGGGAATTACAAGTTAAAAATTAAGCTTTATTATCTCAGTACTGTGCACCCCATTGGATGGCCTTCATCTGAATTCCTGCTAATGTGTTTTATGTGCTTTTGGTGTGAATGGTGTTTATTAAATGTTTTGTTGTAAATGGGAAATACCCATCATGGCATTTTACTATTATGATACTTCCATGAATTCATTGAGAACCATCACACTCATTTACTGACCTCAGCATTTACTCCAAGAACCTTAGATGAAGCAGCTCCAGCTCCAAGAATGAAAGCTCCAGGTAGCTCTATGTCCTTTGCAACTGTATTTAGATCATAAACCTGCAAAAGAGAAACACTCCTTTGATTTTGGTGCAGTGTTCTGATTAGGATTTGTCATTCTGTTCAGTGTAACCTCTGGATGCATTTAATTCACAAGGCCCTCATTAGTATTTTGGATACTTAGGTTGAAGGCAGTTTCTGAACAACACAACATTTGGTAGTAACAAATCAGATACATGTCCATTTGTTTTCTGAAAGGTGAAGTCTGCCTGTACGTTCCCCTGCCACTTCACCCCAAACCCAAATTGTTTTTATTGGAATTTGTGTAAAATAAGTCAAAGGGAAGGGAATATCATACAGAGACAGATGGGCTGAGGTCTCAGAAAGGAGGCATGATATTCTTAGAAAAGCACAGTAATGCAAATCCAGTGCTGGCCTGAAAATGCAAACACAGCTAGTTTTTACAGGGAATCTTGGCTGTGACTTGAGATCACAGTCATGCAGCAAACCACATATAAACATAAAGACAACCCTCTTGTTTAGTAGTTCTTTCCATGGTATGTTTTCAAAACTACCTTGTGTTTGAGGGCAGGAGATGAACCACCAACCATTTTTGCTATTTTTGCTACGATGTGTAAGATTTCATGACAGAGCCTATGTTTAACACACATCACAATCAATCTCGTAAACCATTGAAAGTCTTATCATATTCATTAGTCCTTAGTTTTGGTTATATTTCAACAAAATATTGCTTTTCTTTTGACAAATGTATTAAACCCCACAGCCACAGGAAAAACTCACTTTTTCTTTCTGTGCAACAGGTATGAGGTAAGGAACTCCTCCCACATCTGCTATCCTAGGTTTTCCGCAGATTCCTGGAAAGATACAGACAGTTAGCTTGGTAAAAATACTTTTCCTAATAATCTGAAATGAGCATGCAGTCTAACTCACCAAAGAACTGCTTCATCAATTTTCTAAAAGCCTTTGAGAACACTATTTCCATAGCATGCTTACACAAGGTGCTACACTAAGGCTGGGTTTGACAGAGCTTTGGGTGGCATGGTTTAATGGCAGTTGCTTTGCAGGGGGGTTGGAACTTAATGATCTTAAGGTCCTTTCCAACCCTAACTCTTCTTGGATTCTGTGATTCTATGACAGTAAGTCATAAAATGCTTCATAGTAGGATTCAATTTAATACCTGTTATTAATGTTCTGTTAAGCATAAAAACATTATTATGGTGGGCAACAACTGCCACTCACCAGTTCTCTGTTAAGATGCCCTCACCACACAATGGATACCTCACTGACGCTCCACTTGCAAAATTCCAGCAAAGCTGGATGCCCAACTCATGGGACAATTCATCCCACTTATTTGGATGTATTTTAAGAAGTGATGAATCACCTTCTGGAGGTGTTTCTTTCAATACATTGATGACAGAGGGAACTCAGATGTGTAGCACAGCTGACATGTCTGTCTTCTAGGCAGCTAATGTCAGAGAAGATGAACGCCACTCAGAATAAGATGGTTTCACTTCATTGGCATACATGAATGACAGGAATTTAAAAATGGATGGAAGTGTAACTCCTTAGATTCAGACAGTGATTGGCACGGAATTAAAGAATTTCTCCATCTGGAGGATAACAACTTAATTTCAAAACCTTTTCAGTACACTAAATAAAGCTTATGAAATCAGTGAATATTGCAATCATAGGTTAAGAAAATAGTTACGACAAATACTTGGTAATGACTTGTTCATACACCAACTGGGAATCAAATCCAGATATAAAATGTAGCCCTCCTCTCATCCATACTCTTTATCTGAAAAAAAATTTAAGCTCTCCCAACTCCTTTAGAAGATCAAAACCAAGTAGGATCAGGTAGAAAGAACTGGAGAAGTCTTTGTGGAAGGCAGGAATGCGTGGTTACCTTTGGCAGGAAAGCTGAAGGGTTCCTGAGTCAGATCGGGACAGTCTACAACAGACACTTGAGCATCAGCAAAGTTTTCTTTGAGCCCTTTCTGCAAAACTATAATAAAGAATAATGGTAAAGTTATTGACAATAAAAAATTACCAAGGTTTGAGAAGTTGCTAACAATAGCAAATGCACCTGTTCAGGGATTATTTCAGCAAGATACATTACAGGACTTGTACAAACCCTAAGTAACTCCATTAAGTGTTACTGTCCGTAGGCACTTGTTGCCTGAATCAAAGCTTCAGAGAAGATCAAAAGCTTGTAGAGATAATTGTGTAGCTATCACACTAATTCATTTTAAGAATTTTAAAGACCTTTTAATTGAAATACAGTAACTGACTACTCCTAGTAGCACTAGGAACAATACAATGTGAAGTAACATGGGTAAATTTAAACCACATTCAACAACGGTTTTGCTTCACAGGAGCAAACAATCGTAACCACAGTCAAATACCATGTAAGAGCAAAGGAGGCAGTAAGTTTTAGTTGAAGTGACAATCAGTTCTTTAAATATACTAACTAGTCTGTTTGCAATAGCTTGATTATAATCTCAAGTTGTCACAGGCCTGTCACATTTCCATTCATGTGGAGATCTTTCTGCAAGTGCCACTGTCTGGACAAAACAGATAAGAAATGGTGCTGACGATAATGAACAGCTTCAATCTGAACTTTTGATTTTGCTTCATATCAATGTTTTTTAGGCTCAGAACCTGCAAAGTCACTCAAGCAACAGGGAGGATTCTGACTTAGACAAGTGCATTTTTTTGAAACAACTTCCAAACCTTAATTGAGTGTGGCATTGCCTTCACATCCGCTGCTTCAAATACTGTGTGAAAATGTTAGAGTTCTTTCATGTGTGCTTCGACAGATGTCTCAAACTAAGGAACAGAAAATCCAGTCTGCTGTCTCAAATCGGGCAGTTCCTTATTTACCCACTACTCTCCTGTGATTTTGTTTTCTCTAATCAGGATTTCAGCCATACTTCTTGGGAGTAGATTTACCAAGTTGTTGACCACAAGCGTCAGTAGGAGGTACCTGGCATGTCCCTCAAATATATCTCACAACCTTCTGGCAAATGGCAAAGGACAATAAAAGGGCACTCACTCCTCAAATGCTCCTCAAGAGCTGGACAGCAACAAAATTCACAGCTTACAAGAGGTCCTCAGGACAAACTCAGGGAAAAAAAGGAAAATTCTACTTTGTGACTCATTTTTTTCCTACTACTGTTGTAAACTGTTCTACTGCAAGTAGCTGCTGCTCTCTACAGACCCCACAGATCTATAGCAACCCTGGCCTATTGGCCCAGCCTGATTGCTGCTGGGTGAGAAAAGCACCAAGAATCACCCAGGGTACTGCTAGGACCACACTTCCTCAAGCATGGAAACATCAAACTGACACAGAAAGACACACTGAACTTGAGAACCAATCTTGAAAGAAATAGATCCTTTTGTACATCTGCTGCAGGAGACAGACTTCCAGAGGAACAATGTGTTTCTACTAGGGCAAGGAAAGAAGTCTGTGGGCAGGTGGGTTGGACCAAGTCACCTCCAGAGATCCCTTCCAACCTCAACTATTCTGTTCTTCTGAGCACACATTTTGAGGTGGTTTTGGAAAGAAAAACTGAACAAAATGTTTCCTGCAGCCCGGTTCTAAGGCAATCTACAAGAGAGGAGTCAACTACGTTCAAGCAAGAGGACCTGCTGTGCTATACTGCATCTCATCAGCTGTGTTTTGGGTAGTCCTGAAAAAGAAATACAAGAGGGCAGAGAAGGGTAGATGATCCCATATGTGTAAATAAGTTCAGTCCGTAACTGTTAAACTTTCCCAAATCTCCAAATACAAAGACAGTTTTAAAGGGTTTGAAAGGCTGTTTGGGTCTCAAGGAGGAGTCAACGGTTGCTTTAAGGAAATAATAGCATATACAAACACAGTGCTTTTTATACCTCGGTATGTAAAAGCAAGAACATTCTGCATGTACTCACTGTGAAGAGGTTTTGATAAGAGTTTTAAGATAAGTTTGAAGAGTACATTAAGTGTTTGTTAAGTTACACACTGCATGACTTACCCCCCGCAAGCTCCTCCAGACTTGGAACATGAAAAGCAAACCTTTCGACTTTGGCCATTTCCTAATGGGTGAGGATTTCTTCAGAAAAGCAATTACAATATACCACACTGCAGGGGCAGCTGATCTGTAACAAGGATAATAGTTTAATGATTAAAACAGGCTGTTTTCAGTGTTACTTGTTTTGCAATTTCACATAAGAATAGACAACAGTAGAATTGTAGTTCTGCTATCAAAGCAAAGACTAACAGCTTCAATATTAATTTTCTTACGTGCTTTGGAAGAAGAAATGTCTGTCAGCTCTATAGCTGTCTCATAGTGTTATACATGCTAGACCTCAAGCTTACAAGTGGGTATAGGCAAAACACACCTTATGTTGAATCCAATTCACAAAGACAGGTCAGATTCAACTCTGTCCTTTGCAAGCCTAGAGACAGATTGGTTCTGAAAGAAAACTGCGGTTTTCTGAGCACATTGGCTGCCTCCTCAGGCCTTCCTTAAGTTAATGTTTACTTTTCCAGCATTGGCTATAGTGAACTTTCAACCTTAGCTGTGCCATGGTATCCAATTGATTCTAGGCACATGTTTCCTCCTCCAGAGGGGAACAGGCTAGTAGCAAAATAGAAAACAGTAGCAAGCCTTGCAGTATCACGTTGTGTATGTCTACAGAGCCGGTAACAAAAAGTTTTGTTTGAATATAACTTTAGGAACCTCTTTACAAATGAACTATATAACAGTCGGCTCTAAAGTCAGCTAGTAGGGCAAACCACTAGCTTAGGACAGAACAGCTGATTATACACCACCTATAAACCAGCCATAGCAGTCATTAACTCCTTAGGCACATGCTTGCTGCACACAACAGAAAAATAAAATAGGTCCCACTTATCCAGATCTCAGGCCCTGGGGGGAAAAAGCCAAAAATCTAATTACCATCCCACACCTGACAGAGATTTTCTTGAAAGGAGTGTGATACAAGATAGCTGTTCCTGCATACTTTTAGCTTCTATTCTAAAAGAAATCCTAGTTAGGTTAGATATAAGGAAGAAGTTCTTTACTGTAAGGGTGGTGAGGCACTGGAATGGGTTGCCCAAGGAAGCTGTGAA